>CAUYRH010070285.1:0-12337 GCA_963574655.1 Perodicticus potto
AAAAAATGGCCGGGCGTTGTGACGGGTGCCTGTAGTCCCAGCTACTTGGGAGGCAGAGGCAGGAGACTCGCTTGAGCCCAGGAATTGGAGGTTGCTGTGAGCTGTGATGCTACGGCACTCTACCAAGGGTGACAGCTTGAGGCTCTGTCTCAAAATAAAAAAACAAAAAGTTTACCATCTTAACCTTGTTTACATGTACTGGTGACTAGTGTTAATTATGCTCACAATGTTGTGCAATCATCTCCGAAACTTTTTCTTGTTGTATCCATTAAGCAACTTCCCCTTTCTCTCTCCCCTCAGCCCCTGGCATCTGCCATTTTACCTTCTCTTTCTGTGAATTTGGCAACTTTAGATATCTCATTTAACCGGAATCATACAGTATTTGCCTTTTGCAAGTGATTTCACTCAGTATTACGTCTTCCAAGTTCGTCCATGTTGTGGCATGTGACAGGATTTCCTTCCCTTTGAAGACTGAGCGATACTCTGTTGTATGGATAGACCGTTTTGTTTATCCTTCATCTGCCAGTGGACACTTGGGTTACTTCACCTCCTGGCCATTGTGAATAGAGCTGCTGTGAACATGGGTGTTCACCAACTAATACGTTCTGAGTGTTGCCTCACAGAGTAGCTGTGGAAGATGTCTTATAAGGGAGCAGCAGAAACATTTAGCTGAAGTGAGGTTTTAAACCACATCTCCTATTTTCCCCTCACTTCTTCCTTTTATTCTTTTTATTTTTTTTGTAGAGACAGAGTCTCACTTTATGCCCTCGGTAGAGTGCTGTGACGTCACACAGCTCACAGCAATCTCCAGCTCTTGGGCTTAGGCGATTCTTTTGCCTCAGCCTCCCGAGTAGCTGGGACTGTAGAAGCTCACCACGACGCCCAGCTATTTTTTTGTTGCAGTTTGGCCGGGGCAGGGTTTGAACCTGCCACCCTCGGTATATGGGGCTGGTGCCCTACTCGCTGAGCCACAGGCGTCGCCCTTTATTCTTTCTTCCTTCATCCCTCCCCTCCCCCCAGCCAAATGATGACATAATTCAACCTAAGGACCCTAAATCCTATCTGGGTGAGGGATAGTGGAAGGTTCAGGTCCACTGTGCAGGTGGGAAAAGCGACTTCCCCATAGCCACCCAGCATTCCAGGAACAATGAGCACTCAGACCCCTGTCTGTGTTCTTAGCTGAAGAATCTTTCCTTGAGAAAATTCCTGGATATACCCTTCTATTTGCCCAGCTACCAAGGCCGGGAAGAGTATTGTGGGGCAGCCCTGGGGCCCTCTCCTGGAAGTAGCAGTTTACTTTGGGAGGAGGCCAGGCTAGGCGGGGACCCCCCAAGCACTCCACCCAGGGGGAAGTGATTGTATTTATTTATGCTACAGGGTTGGCGGAAGGACGCCTGGGGGGATGGGGAAAATAGGAGAGAGAGAGACAGACAGAAAGAAAATACAAGTATCATCTGGAGTGGCCTGGGGGAAGAAAGCCCCCCTTTTAATGTGCTTCATGCCCGGCAAGTGAAAGCTCTGCCAGGAGCAGGGACATAGGGCCAGGTCTGCTGGGGATAGTGTCCTCCCTCAGCACGGAGCAGGGTTGATACCCAAGGAGTCCTTCCGTAACCCAAATCCAGGGGAGAGTCTGGCCTGGTGTTCCCTCTCCTCCCCTCCCTGCCCCACTGTGGCAACTGAACCTCAGATCCCCTCTCCCCCCAGGGTGGTGATTATGAGCTCGATCCTGGAGCACATGTGTGCTGATGTGCTACAGCAGACAGCCACACAGATCAAGTTCCCCTCTACTGGGGTAGACACGATGCCCTACTGGAACCTGCTGCCCCCCAAGCGACCCATCAAGGAGGTGCTGACGGACATCTTTGCCAAGGTGCTGGAGAAGGGCTGGGTGGACAGCCGCTCCATCCACATCTTTGACACCCTGCTGCACATGGGAGGTGTCTACTGGTTCTGCAACAACCTGATTAAGGTACTGGGGCTGAGGCTGGATGCGGTGGCTTATATCTATAATCTTAGCACTCTGAGAGGCCGAGGCAGGTGTATTGCTTGAGCTCAGGAGTTTGAGACCAGCCTGGGCAAGAGCCAAGATCCCATCTCTACTAAAAATAGAAAAACTATCTGGGTGTTGTCACAGGCATCTATAGCCCCGACTACTGGGGAGGCTGAGGGAAGAGGATTGCTTGAGCCCAAGAGTTTGAGGTTGGCTCGGCGCATGTGGCTCAAGTGGCTAAGGCACCAGCCACATACACCTGAGCTGGCAGGTTCGAATCCAGCCCGGCCTCCAAACAACTAGGGCTGCAACCAAAAAATAGCCCGGCATTGAGGCAGGCGCCTGTAGTCCCAGCTACTTGGGAGACAGAGACAGGAGAATTTCGAGCCCAGTAGTTGGAGGTTGCTGTGAGCTGTGATGCCACAGCACTCTATCCAGGGTGACAGCTTGAGGCTTGGTCTCAAAAAAAAAAAAGTTTGAGGTTGCTATGAGCTACAACACCAAGGCACTCTAACGAGGGTGACAAAATGAGACTCAAAAAAAGGTACTGGGGTGGGGATGGAGGGCAGTGTGGCCCAGGCCCAGGGGCAGGGAGAGCAGGTATTCTCGGACTCAGAGACATGAGGAAATACTTGATCAGTCAAACTTGGTCCTGTCCCCTGACTTCCCAGCACCCGGTCTGGCAAGCCAGGCTGAGAGAGTCTTCAATGAGCTGGGTAGCCTCCTGGGAATAATACCAAGGCAGGAGGGCTGGGTGCGGTGGCTCACGTCTGTAATCCCAGCACTTGGGAGCTGAGGTGGGTGGATTCACAGGTTCAATACCAGCCTGAGCCAGAGCGAGACCTCATCTCTAAAAATAGCCTGGGGTTGTGGCAGATGCTTGTAGTCTCAGCTACTTGGTAGGCTAAGGGAAGAGAATCTCTTGAACCCAAGGGTTTGAGGTTACTGTGAGCTGTGATGTCACGGCACTCCACCAACAGTGACGAAGTGAAACACTGTCTCAAAAAAAAAAAAAGAATACCGGGGCGGCACCTGTGGCTCATCGAGTAGGGTGCCGGCCCCATATGCTGAAGGTGGCGGGTTCAAACCTGTCCTCGGCCGAATTGCAAAGCAGAAAAATAGCCAGGCGTTGTGGCAGGCGCCTGTAGTCCCATCTACTCGGGAGGCTAAGGCAAGAGAATCGCCTAAGCCCAGAAGTTGGAGGTTGCTGTGAGCTGTGTGACACCACGGCACTCCACCGAGGGCGATAAAGTGAGACTCTGTCTCTACAAAAAAAAAATAAAAAAAAAGAATACCAAGGCAGGAGTTGCCTCCTTTGGCAGCTCTGCCCAGAGGCTGAGAATCGGCCTAAGGGGTGGAGCAGCACCCAGACCTCTCTGCCCTTCTCAGAGGGCCAGGCTGGGGGGGCAGGGATGTCAGGGCCCCCAGCTCCTAAACTGCCCCCTCACCTGCCCCAGGAGTTGTTGAAGGAGACGCGGAAGGAGCACACCCTGCGGGCAGTGGAGCTGCTCTACTCCATCTTCTGCCTGGACATGCAGCAAGTGACCCTGGTCCTGCTGGGCCACATCCTGCCTGGCTTGCTCACCGATTCCTCCAAGTGGCACAGTCTCATGGACCCACCCGGCACCGCTCTTGCCAAGTAGGGTTCTCCTCAGAGCCTGTAGGGGGACCCTTCTTGGAGGCCTGCTCAGTATGGACACTGAAACCCCCTCTGGGGCCCCTCTAATTGTACCCCGTTTCCCTGGAACCCCCTGCCAGGCTGGCCGTGTGGTGTGCCCTGAGTTCCTACTCCTCCCACAAGGGACAGGCATCTACTCGCCAAAAGAAGAGACACCGTGAAGACATCGAGGTAGGGGCCATGCAGCATTTACTGGTCAGAGGCGCCTCTCCAGGTGAAGGGGATCAGATGTGGCCCCTGCCCTAGGGGCAGTTTTGCCAGGGGTCTAGAGGGGTGACAGTGTGGCCCCCAGACTGCGCTTGGTGAGAGGGTCCTGTAAAGTGCTCTTGCCCAGCAAAGGACTGTGGAGGGAGTGACTCTTCCTTTCTTAAATCTGAGCTTCAGTCCTCTCTCCCCTCCTCTGGTGACTAGAAATTTGGGGAATCAGAGATGTGTAATAGTGACTCTCTTGCCCTCCAGGATTATATTAGCCTCTTCCCCTTGGATGACATGCAGCCATCAAAGCTGATGCGACTGCTAAGCTCCAATGAGGATGACACCAACATCCTTTCAAGTCCCAGTGAGTGTGGACAGGGCCGGCGGGCCGGCGGGCTGCTTCCTCTCCTGGCAACTCACCCTCCCTAGGTCTGCTCTGCCTGGGCCCAGTGGGCATCTGTGCTGGTCAGAGAGGGTATGGCAGGGCTTGTGCTGTTCTGTGCCCATTGTCTCCTCTCCTCTGCCCAGGTCCCAGCCCAGCCCCGGTTTTCTCTCCCCCTCCCCTTCCTTCTCGCAGGGTTAATGGGTTGACAGCCATCCCAATGAGTTTACTGCCTTGGGCACAGCCTGTGCCATTGACTCACCAGCTGTGACCTTCCTTCCTTGCTGTAGACATGTCCTGAGAAGCCTAGGCTGGGACCTGGGGCTAACCTTGCTCCTCCTGCCCGAAGTGCCCTCTTCTCTATCCTGACTGCTTACTTTTCTGTCCTCCCTGCCAGACTTCCTGCTGAGGGCTCCTTCTGTGGCATTTAATTTTGCCTGTTTCCACAGATTTCTCCTGAGCCTAGAAATTTATCTAAAGCCTTTTAGGGACCAAAGAAAAACTACATGCTTGACCAGAGGAAAAATACTGAATCTACTGCCTATAAGCACTGTAACTTTTAGCTGGTTACTTAGCAAGTTGATTGTCAGTTTCCTCATCTGTAAAATGGACTGTTGTGAGGGTTACGGATCTTAGTCCATGTGGAGCAGCAAGGTTGGCCCATGTCGTGCTTACCAAGTGTCGGCTCCTGCCTCTCATTGCCAGTGGGATCACTTTGTACTCCAGGTCCCTCAGTGCTTTTTTTTTTTTTTTTTTTTTTTTAAAGATAGAGTCTTTTGTCCCCCTCAGTAGAGTGCCATGCTGTCATCATAGCTCACAGCAACCTTAAACTCTTAGGCTCAAGAGATCTTCTTGCCTCAGTCTCCCAAGTAGCTGGGTGCCTGCCACAACACCTGGCCAGTTTTTCTATTTTTAGTAGAGGTGGGGTCTTGCTCTTGCTCAGGCTGGTCTTGAGTTCCTGAGCTCAAGCAATCCACCGGCCTTGGCCTCCCGGAGTGTTGGGACTACAGGTGTGAGCCATGACACCCAGCTCCACCTTAGTGCTCTAGACCTAAGGATCTTCCATGGGCCTCCATGAACCAGTTAGCCCCGTTGAGTGAAGGACAGGGTGTGGCAGGCAGGTCCCTCAGCATTCCTTGTGCTCCGCCCTATAGCTGACCGCTCCATGAGCAGCTCCTTCTCGGCCTCTCAGCTCCACACGGTCAACATGAGGGACCCTCTGAACCGAGTCCTGGGTGAGTCCCCTACCCTTGCTGCTTCACTAGGGATGCACTGGAGAGAGTCCCCTTCCCTCATGGGAGCCCCGTAGACCTCTTTGGCTGGAGAGGGTCCCCCTGGTGCCCCTCAGCTCCTGTGCTGCACCTCCCACCCCTGGCCCCCTCATCTCGAGCTCTTCTGGCTCCTGTGTGTCCCTCCCCCTCCTTCCCAGCTCTCCCCTTATACCTCCTCCCTCTACACCCCGTTTCTGGGGCACTCCAGCATTCCTCTCTTTACCCTTTTCAGTCCCATCTTCCCCCAGAGCCTGACCTCTTCTCACACCTTTTCATGGGACCCTCCTCTCGCTCTCCCCCTGTTCTGCACAGCCAACCTGTTCCTGCTCATCTCCTCCATCCTGGGCTCCCGCACGGCCGGCCCACACACGCAGTTTGTGCAGTGGTTCATGGAGGAGTGCGTGGACTGCCTGGAGCAGGGCAGCCGAGGCAGCATCCTGCAGTTCATGCCCTTCACCACCGTGAGTGCCTGCGGTGGCGCCTCCCTCCTCCCCGGCTAGCACACCCCCTGGGAAGTGCCCCATGAGCAGCTGTCTGTCTATCTGTGGCAGGTGTCGGAACTAGTGAAGGTGTCTGCCATGTCCAGCCCCAAGGTAGTCCTGGCCATCACGGACCTCAGCCTGCCCCTAGGCCGCCAGGTGGCTGCCAAGGCCATTGCCGCTCTCTGAGGGGTGGCTCGGGAGGGCCAGGGCCTGGCCGCAGGCACCTCTGAAGGGAGCAGTGAGGAAAGATGAGACATCATTGCTCACATCCACATGATGTAAGAGCCCTTCGTCAGTTTACAGGCTTTCCCCTGCTCCTGACTTCTGACCTCTAGCACGGTTTCCAGTCTCTTCTTTCATAATTCGCTCTCCCTTTCCCTGGTACCACGGGAAACCAGAGGAAAGCAGAGGGAGCAGCCTGGTTCCCCATGGTTACCCCGTGGGCACCTCCCCTGTTCCAGGCATAGATTTACCTCTGAGCACTTCGTAGATGTGTGTATATTTTTGTAATACCCAGGGTGAAGTCTACCCCTGTTCACTTGTAAATAAAGATCCTGTGGATCCTCTGTGACTGTGCGAGCTGTCGGTGTCTGTGCCAACTGGGGCGGGGACATCATCTTCTCCCTGGACTTCCTCATGCTGTGGCCAGGGAGAGGCTCAGTCCTGTGGGGTTAGGGCAAGAGGAGCAGCAGCAGCAGCCGGGGGGCAGGGCGCAGGCTCCTATGTTCTCTCAGCCTGGACATGGGATGAGAGCCACTTCCCTTCATTAGTCAGCACTGCCTGGGGTCCCCCTCCCCCAAAGCCAGTGGTACCCTGGAGAGGGAGGGGGTTTGGCTGCTGGCCAGCGGGTGTTGGGGCAGGTATCCTGCTCTCCTCCTGTTCCTCAACATGGCCTAACCCCACCTGGTCTGGCCAAGAGTTTGATCTGTCCCCTAGAAAAGGAACTGAGGGATGTGTGGCAGGAACATGACATAACCCTTCCTGGCCTGCTACACTAACCTCTGAGCCCTGAACTGGAGAACCCTGGGCCCCAGCACTCAGAGCCCTGCCACGAGTACCTCTGACCTGCTTTCTAAGGAGCCATGTGGGGAGGGGAGGTGGCTGAGGAACTCAGGATGGGGAAGGCTTGGACATGGACAGTAGGCTTGGCAGGGGGCACCCCAGAGCCACATGGCAGTCTCAGCTGCAGGGCCCCCTGCTCACTGCAACTCCCCATCCTGGCCCCTTCAGATCTCTTCCACCACAAGGCTGCAGCAATCGGGAAGTGGCCAGCTGGGGTGAGAGCAGAGACTAAGCCTGATGAGACCTGACCCTAGTGGTTACCCTGAACTTGGCTTCCTCTGTGATTGCAGGTGACTTTATGGATGGCCACAAGTTCATGGAAGATGGCAAACTGATAAGCCCTGTGCAGATTTCTACACTCCCTTGCTTCTGCCCTGTCTGGCCGTGTCTGCCCTGCTGTGTGTACCCCCAGCCCCATGCCAGCTCCTCTCCAGCACCCATGGTCCATGTGCCTTCTGTGGCTGCACGAGGAGGGGACTGTCTGCCTTCTTCACTGCTGTGTCCCTTTACCCAGCGTCTGCACAGAGTAGGTGCTCAGATAAACACGATAGAGGAATGAAGTTTACACCAGGCCAAGAACCCCCCTTCCTCCTCCCCGTACCTCGTCCTCTCTTCCCTCTGGCTTCTCCCACCATTCAGCCACCTCCCCAGCCCCTGGCCAGGTACTAGCTGGACTCAAGAAGGAGGAAGGACGTTTGCTGGACACACACTTTATTATTCTGAAGCTTGGTTACAATAAAAAAGTGGGATCAGTGGTGGAGGGTGAATAGTCGAGCTTCCTCTCACACACACCTGACACATTCCCTCCCACATCCCCTGTCCCAGCCCAGTGAGGCAGGAGCCCAGCCCTAAAGGGAGTCAGGAGTCTGATCCTGGTGGGCCAGGGTGGGCATCCTGAGTGCACCTGGAAAGACCACCCGGAAAAACGGGAGAAATGTCCATGATGCTTGCACTCCTCATGCTGGGAGTCAAAACATGCCCCCCAAATCTTAAGACAAACTAGATTCCCCAGCAAATTCGTGGGACCCCAGGGCCAACACCCCCAGCTGCTGCCCTTACTAGTCCAGGGACTTGACACCCAAGAGACACAGGTCTGGTACGGATAGCAGAGACCAAAGTGAGGGTGGGAGGACCCAGTTGGGGAACACTGCTGTTTAAATATTAAACAGGGATGTCTGGTCTCCGATGCAGGAGACCTTCTGATCCTCCCAAGGGCCCCACAGTGGGTACCCTAGGGGGAGGACTCACTGCAGCTCTCCCCAGTGCCCCCCATAATCAGGGCCAGGGAGCAGTGACAGGAGTTAAATACTTGGTATTTATTTTTGTTTTTGTTTGTTTGTTTGTTTTTAAAGTCTCACTATGTCGCCCTCAGTAGGGTGCTGTGGTGTCACAGCTCACAGCAACCTCAAACTCGGACTTAAGCGATTCTCTTGCCTCAACCTCCCAAGTAGCTGGGACTACAGGCGCAAATACTTGGTATTTACCTATCCACCTCCTAGTCCAGGGGACAGGAGGACAGGAGCTGTTCTCACTGCTACAGCAGGAGATGGAGGGAAGGACCCAGAAGTCTGGGGCTCCGTTCTCTTCCCTGCCTTTAAATATAGGATTAAATAGGCATAAATATTAAATAGAGATAAATATACAGGATGTGAAGGGCTTGCTCAGGGCTGGGCGAGGTAGCGGAGCACGCGGTAGGCCAGTTCCAGGAAGTTCTGCAGATGGGAGGTGACCAGGACACCTCCCGCTCGGCGCTGGAAGGCAGAGGTGAAAGTGGGCATGGCTCTCTGGGTGGGCTGCAGGGCAGGGGCCTCCCCCAGGTCTTCCATCTGTGGGGGAAAGATGAGATCAGTGATTAAGTCCGCTGAGCGGGTGGCGTTGCTTCAAAGGAGGAAATGTTGACATGCTGCTCGTCAGTAGAGGGTCCCTGGGTAACGGCAAGCCAGGACTGGAACCCAGGACTGTCAAGGTCCCATGCTCTAGCTAGGGGAATGGAGGAAGGCCAGCAGAGGGAGGAGTCAGGAAGGGGGTGGTGGCTCCCCCTGTACAGGCCCCCAAGAATGCTCCTGCCCAACTCTAAAGACTTCTGGGCATGCCAGTGTGACCTCTGGGACCAGCTCCATCTGGCCCTACTGTTTGCCTCCCCCAACGAAGCTCACCTGCTGCCAGATGGTGGTGGCAAGGTCAGCGATGTCCAGTTGCAGCATGTCCAAGGTGGGTGCCAACTCAGGGGATATCCCTGCCAGGGCCTGCAGGAGGCCCTGGTAGAGGAAGAGGCCCCTATGGAGTTGGCTCAAGCAGCCGGTCTGGGGGCACAGAGCAGGAGAGTGAGGGGTGCTTCCTGGGACACTCCTCTCCTCCCTGTTCTGTGACCCTCCTCCCCTCCTGACACTCACCCCCTGCAGAGCCTTGCTGGGGCAGCCATTCAGAGGAGTCTGGGGGATGCCCAGAGAGTGCCCCAGCAGCAGCAGCTCCTCAGGGTGGCACAGCTTGTAGGTGGCACACTGGGGACGGAAGGGTGCCGAGTGAGAACTGCCTAGCCAGACCGCTGCTCCTCCGCTCCAGGCCCTCCCCTCCATGCTGGTCCTGCCATGGGGAGCAGCCCCACCCCACCCTGCAACACTAAGTCCCTTCCCAGCCTGCTACGCCACCACCTCTCCTAATTTTCTCCATGTCCTCTACGTGTCTCTCTGTCCTGTGTCCCTTCCCAAGGACATCTACAGAGTTCCCTCCCCCTTATCCTTTTCCCCTTCCGCCCCCCTTCAGCTGTCCTGGGTCTCCTTCCCCTACACCCTGGCCCACCCTCCCTCACTCACCAGCTTCTCCTGCAGGGCGGCACCTTCATTCTGGATCTTCCTCACTTGCTCTAAGCACTTGAGCAGAAAGCCCTGGGGCAGGGAGTTGGCAGGGCCCAGGGGACTGGCTTCCTGCACCGTCCAGAGTGCACTGTGCCAGAGCAGCAGCTGTAGGGCTGGGGACAGAACGGGCTCAGGAGACATGCTGTCCACTCCTACCTGAGGCCCTCTCTGGGGACACTGTGTGTCCTAGCCCCCATTCCCAGAAGGGATATCCCCAGCCCCTCTGCCACTCTGGCCTCCCTCCCACACCTGGGGTAGGCAGCGCTCTGGTCCTGGACCAACACACTCACCCATCAGCTTAACGGGGCTTTGGACAGCAGGTGTAGCCATGGGTCTGGATGGGTCTGGGCCACAGCCTCTGGGCTCTGTTGGGGCCTTGATCCAGAGGGCCTTTATACATAACCCCTAGGAGGTCTGGGAGGAAATTACCTGAGGCTGCTTAGTAATAACTTCCCAGGATTTATGCAAATTTGGCGTCCAGGACAATGCCACGGGGTTGGAACAAAAGGCTGTTTGCGAAAGTTTTGTGAAATTGTGGAATCTCTGATCCTTCTTTGACGTCTTGTCCCCCTCAAACTCTCTTCCTCCCCTCCTGCCCCGCCCCGGCCTGAGTTGCCCCAGCGTGTCTGAATGGTACCCCTATAAAGTCTGAGTCTCTCAGAGAAGACTGGCTGGAAGACTGTCAGGCTGATGGGGAGAGTGGCCTCTAAACAACCCTCCCTTTTTTGTCAGATGCTGGGGCAGCTTTCTTTGCCCCCTCCGTTGGGAGTCTCAAGCTACCTGCACCCCAGGCCCCCAAATTCTAACAGAGGGGGGAAAAAGCTAGTTGCCCCCATTCCTAACCCCCCAAATCTTGGGGAAGTTGCCTTCTTGGGTCACTGCCTGGGGTACTCAAGCCTGAGACAGGGACACAGGGGTCTTGCCTCCTGTCCCCCCACCACGCACACACACTTGGATAGGCACCAGCCCAAGTTCCAGGCTGTCCTGCTCAAGCTGATTAGCTGGAAACTCCCCTCTATCCCCACTATGACTCATTCCTTTAAGCCCCCAGAGTCCGGGAGAGGCCAGAGGAAGCCGGATGTCTGTCCTGAATGAAGCAAGACCTCGGAGGCCCTCAGCTCACCTGACCTTGCCCTTTTACCTCCTTGAACACTACCCTTCCAGCAGTACCCCAACAGCACAGTCCCCAGGGCTTTGAAATTAGGGGGCTGGAGCATGTAGCTTCTCTAAGCATTCACTGCCCCAGGGAAAAGGCTGCTGGCCAGAGTGTATGCAGCCCTGAAGCAGAGCAGGGAGCTGTCCTCATCTTCACATCCTAGAACCACATGGTGTTGGTGCCAGAAAGGACCTTGGAGTGAACTGGGCCAGAGTAGGAAGTGCCTTGCCCAAGGCATGGTTGGTAAAGTCAGAGTACAACTTAGGCCTCAGTCCTAAGAGTTGTCCTCCGGCCAAGATGCCTGCCCCAGGGCAGTCTGACTGACCGCACCCAAAGCTGCCACCTTTTGTCCTAATTTGCTACTCAGTGCCAAGAAACAAGAGACCTCCTGGATGTGGAGAGGGTGTGCTAGATAACTTGGCGCGGCCATCTCTAGGGCTGGAGTGCCCCCTGGCGGCCACAGCTGGCAAGGAAATCATCTGCTCCCCTGTACACATCCTGCCATCTGGTCATCCCTGTCTTGTAGTTCAAATGTACAGTCCCTGCTCTACCTCAGTTATACAAATGCGCCACTTTGCACTGATGGAAGTTGAGGGAGAGTCTAACAGACCCACGGAGGGGAGGAGATCCACGTTCTTCTACTGACTGACCGTTACTGGGCACCTTTTACAGAATGTTAGACTTTTGTTAGACTTTTTTTTTTTTTCTGAGACAGAATCTCACTTTATCTGTCTTGGTAGAGTGCCATAGCGTCACACCTCACCAACTCTTGGGTTCAAGTGATCCTCTTGCCTCAGTCTCCCAACTTGCTAGGACTACAGGCACCTGTCACAATGCCTGGCTAGATTTTCTATTTCTATTTTTTTTTGTAGAGACAGAGTCTCACTTTATTGCCCTCGGTAGAGTGCCGTGGCATCACACAGCTCACAGCAACCTCCAACTCCTGGGCTTAAGAGATTCTCTTGGCTGAAATGCCTGAGTGAGCGTCAGTCATTCCCTTTCAAATCAATCATTTCGTCTGTGATGCTGCCTCTGCATCATTGATCACGAGGGCTGGGTGGCAGCAACACGTCTACCTCTTTGTTTTTTGTGCCAGGACCATGCTGTTTTGATCACTATTGATTTATAGTATAGTCTCAGGTCTGGTAGTGTAATTCTTTCTGCTTTGTTTTTATTTCTGAGTAATGTCTGGCTATTCTAGATTTTTGATGATTACATATAAAACAAATGCATTATTTTTTCAAGATCTTTAAAGTATGACAATGG
>CAUYRH010070286.1:0-124766 GCA_963574655.1 Perodicticus potto
TTTTTTTTTGTAGAGACAGAGTCTCACTTTATCGCCCTCGGTAGAGTGCCATGGCGTCACACAGCTCACAGCAACCTCCAACTCCTGGGCTTAGGCGATTCTCTTGCCTCAGCCTCCCGAGTTGCTGGGACTACAGGCGCCCACCACAAGGCCTGGCTATTTTTCTGTTTTGCAGTTCGCGAGGCTGGGTTTGAACCCACCACCTTTGGTATATGGGGCCGGCGCCCTACTTGATGAGCCACAGGTGCCACCCCTTAATTATAATTTTTTAAAAAGGGATATACAAGACCAACAAGTCTCCATTCTATTCCTAATCCCCCACCTTTCAGTTCTCTACCACAGAGGACATCACTGCTATTGTGTTCTGGGGTTTTCTTTCCAGAGAGATTATATACAGCATCCTATGGACACACTCTTTAGTATCTTGCCTTTTTTTTTTTTGATCTTAAAAATACATTCATGTGTCCATTAATCAAATACTTACTCTGCGCTACTCCATGCCAGGCAATGCTGTACCTGCTGGAAGGTCATGGTGAATAGCAGCCAAGGATGTGCTCAGCAGGGGAAGCACATAATAAACACATGCACAAATAAATAGGCTCTTTTGTCTCAAATGACAAGAGCAATGAAGAACAATAAGTCAGGGTTAAGGGGTAGGGGGTGATAAAGGTGGTGAATTTTGATAGTGGTCAGGGAAGACCTTCCTGAGTAGAAAATTGACTGAAGTGAGCAAAGGAGCTGAGCAGGAGGTGCAAGAATAGCAAATGTAAAGGCCTTGAGGCACAAGAAGAGCAGGAACAAAGAGATCTGTGATGAGGCCTGGGAGGGAGACGGAGGGCAGATGAGAGCAGTGTTGCAGGGTGTGATCAGGAGAGAACACTGGGGTTGTCTTCTACCATATTATTTTAAGTGGCTGCACAATATTCCATTTGATAGGCATCCCATAATTTATCCCACCCCTTTCTGACGGCCATTTATTTATTTATTCCACAAACATTCACTAGATGCTCATTATGTGCAGATACTTTTGGGGTTGCTGATAATATAGCAATGAACAAAGCAGACGGTGCCCTTGTTCTCATAGGAAGAATATTGGCAAATAACGAAGAGGAACACAGGCAGGTGATGAAAGACCATGTAAAGAGAAATGCAGTGGCGTGACGTGTGACAGACAGAGTACCAGGTGTTTGTTTATGACTCTATTTGGAGCGGCTGGTCCAGAAGTGGGAATGAGTTGGTTAGGAGCCCAAGCAGCAAAGTGAGGGCCAAAGAGACATTGGATGAGGTCAAAATCAGGCAGGGTCTGGTCTTTAATAAGCTGCATGGAGTTTATTCTAAGCGTGATGGAAAGGTGCTACAGGGGGGTAAGTGGTAGAATGACATAATCTGATGTATGTTTTAAAAATATCACTCGGCTACTATTAATGTTGCAGGAGTAGAAAAAAGAAAAGAGGGAGATCAGGCGGGAGCCTTCTTCTGTGGTCTAGATGAGAGAGGATACTGGCTTGGCCAGAGGGGACTCCAGGGTGGAAAGAAAGGACACGCATGGAAGGTTGCTGCTCTTACAAGCAGTGCTGTGTCGAATGTCCTTATAGAGATAGGACACACAAATGCAGGAGTTAATCAGTAGCATTAATTCTTTTAAGAGAAATTCCTGGGTCAAAGAAGGGGAACCTTTCACATTATATTGAATATCATTATACTGTACTCCTATTGGCATCTTTGCAAATATAGTAAGTGAATAATTGGTATCTAGTTACATGCTAAATCTGCATTTATTTATTATAGGAGTTGAGGATTTTCTTACATTTATAAGCTGTCTGTATTTTTCTGGTGGATTTTGATTTCTTGATATAATTTATTATTACCTATTTAATTATACAATTTCTGTTTTAAGGTATTCTTTTCTAGGGAGTTCTTTAAGTGGGCAAAATAATTGCTATTTTGAAACCATAATATTGCTTGGATATATATTTGTGAAATATTTACCCACTGAAGCAAATTCAGATAGCAATTAAATGCTGTTGAAAGAAAGAAGCCCCACCTAAATCATATTAAATATTCCTTGCCATGGAACCGTCAAGTTTTTTAAAAAACAATTTCTTCAGTTTTATTGTAAATGAAATTGAGAAATGTGAAGGTTTAGAAATGTGCTAGTCAGGTTGGTCTCGCCCTTCAGTCTTTCTGCAGAGACCCAGCAGCTCGGCTAATGCGTTTCTGGATTTAGAAACAGAAACAGAAAAACATTCTATACATTAGCAGGTGCTTGCTAGATATTATCAAATAAATAATCCATAGAAAAGGCTCTGTTACTTTTTTTTCTGTTATATTTGGGATCAATCATATCTGTAAACTAAAATAAATGGAAGCTTTTGTATATTTGGGGATGATTTGATCATTATGAATGGTTAGGTGAGAAAATTAGGCCCTCTAAGAGATTTGTGTGGTCTGAATGTAGTGGCGTTGAATTAACTCAAAGGTTGCCAGCACTTTCTCCCCAGCTCCATCTTGGTCCACACACAGTGAGACAGGTCCCCATGCTCCCTGGAGATGAAGTTATTTAGGTGAGTTCAGTTCAATCTGACAAAACACGGACCTGTGTTAGGTTTTGAAGGCTGTGCGAGAACCAAGAGAGCTTGTTTCTATTTCTTGGTTCTAAATGGGGCTTCAGGGAGAGTTTTTCTGTTTCATCACTCCCACCCCTGTGCAACTGTTGAACTAAATGCTTGCCTTCATGCTGCCATTTGCTTTGTGATAACACAGGGTATTGAAATTGCCTGTCTTGTTTGTCACCCCCAAAGAAACTATGAGCTCCTTGAGGCTAGACTATGTCATCTCTACAGCTTTCTGTTGAGTACAGAACCCAGCATGTACTATTGGCTTCTGCATCCCTGTAGTATTTACGCCTAACACAGTAATTAGAAGTATTAATGAATCAATAAATGATAATAGCACACATGAGTGAATGCTAGCCAAGAGAGACTGGGATTTAGCTTTGGAAAGTATAAAAAGAATGTGATGAATTCCAGATGTGAAGGAAGGAGTAAGGGAAGGAGGCAGAGAGAAGAAAAGGAGGGAGATGTGCCTCAGGTAAGGGGTCCATGGGTTTGAGAATAGATGTCACCTTATGCCACATACATGTCAGTTTTAAGCAAAGGAGGTTTGTAAGCTCTTCAAAGACTAGCCACGTATTTCTTCCCAGAACTATCATAGTAGCTAATTGTGTCAAGGGCAAAGGTTTTCAATAGATCCTTGTTGATCTGCAGTTTTAGCTCGGAACATTTTAACTTGGGGAAGTGCTAATAACCGTGAAGATGAAGGGGATTTAAAATAAGACTTCTATTAGCTATTACAGCAAAACTGACCTTTGAGATCTCATTTTTATTTTAATTAAAATATTTCCACTAACATGCTCCTAAATTATGACTGTCTTATTATATCAACTGTTTTATTTTGGATACTTCCTGGCATGCTAGTTAGAACTTAATTATCGTTTCATCTTCACTTTTGGAAAGTAAAAAAATCTCCAGGAATGAAAGCTGCCATCTCTTTCAAACATTATTTTTTTTCCTGTTTTATAAAGTGATGTGTTTTTCAGAGCCACAGTCTGTTTTCAGAAACATACTGATGAAACACGTTAGCGCTTTAATGATTTTTTTCCTAAGTGACACCATGTCTTCTGGATCACATCTTCTTGAGAGTCAGAAATGACACTTTTTATTGTTCTGCACCCAAAAAGCGTCATTTAAAAAACGGGAAACCCTCTAAGTGAATTCAAGTAGCAGAGTGATATATTATTTATTTATTTTTCTTTGTTTTTAAAATTTCAGATTGATATGAGGGTACAGATTAGGTTACATTGTTTGCATTTTTTAGGTAAAGTCTGAGTCGTAGTTGTGCCCCTCACCAGGAAGTGTGCCATAAACCCTTACCTTATGCCCTTTAGGTGGGAGCACACCCATATTCCTCACTCCAATCTCTTACTCCCCTCCTCCTTCACCCCCTTACCCCCACTTGAGTTTAATTGGTAACATTATTTAAACATTTGAAAATAAAATCCTTGGCAAAGGCCAAGAGAATTAGGACTATTTATATAATGTGGGCGATATGGCAATAGGATAGCAAAAATGATTGTTAAATAGTTTAAATTCCTTAGATGATGACCCATAGTTGCTGTAATTTATTGAGGCAGAAGGAGGTAAAATGAGTGTGGTCTACATAATGAGGATTTATTAGAAGGGTTTTCTATGCAGATCACATGTACTCAATATTGGAGAGTGAATTCTCATGGCTCTCTTTAAAACTCATGAGGTATCAAAAGGTCTATTTAAGAATCATGTGTTTATCAGCTCACTCATTCATTCATTTCATACATACATACATATAGACAGTAAAACTCCATCGTTGACCACCTCCCTACATTGACACCTCCTTAAGCTGACCCGATTTCCATAGACCAGACATGCACCAAATGTACGTATCAGTACAGAAAGCCAGTTCCTCATGTTGACCACCTCCGTATGTTGACCAGTTTGTTCTAGTCCCTTGGGTGGTCAACTTACAGAGATTCCACTCTACCAAGTACCTATTAGTTATTGTGTTAAACTCTTGAGTGTATACAGATTAATTGGGCCCCATGCCTGTATTCCAGAGCTCACAGGGGAGACACAAAAAGAAAGAAGACGTGAACAGAGGATACCGCGTACTGTCGAAGAGGAATCCATACACCTGGGAGGAAAGAACCAAAACTCCAGGGAGAGAGCGAGGCTCATCCTAATTCACAGGGCTGAAAAGAGACTTTTTCCAAGCTCTTACAGCAGCAAAAATCATTCATAGAAAAAAGAACACTGATTCAACAAATATACATTAAGCTCCTATTATGCGCCAGGCCTTGGATTAGGCCCTGTAATATTATTAGTATTTTAACTACCTTATTTTCTAAAAATGGGTTATTAGAGTTAGATTAATTTCTAAAATTTTCTCTTTTTTTTGAGACAGAGTCTCACTATGCCCTCAGTAGAGTGACCACAGCATCATAGCTCACAGTAACCTCCAGCTCTTGGGCTTAAGTGATTCTCTTGCCTGAGCCTCCTGAATAGCTGGGACTATAGGCACCTGCCACCACACCTGGCTATTTTTTTGGTTTGCAATTGTCATTGTTGTTTAGCAGGACTGGGCCAGGCTCAAACCTGCCAACCTGGATATATATGGCTGGGGCCCTACTCAGTGAGCTACAGGTGCCAAGCCAATTTTCTCATATTTTGATCATATTATTGCAATATCAACTATCTTATTATGAAAAATAGTTCTTAGAGAAAAAGTGGGGAAAGTGGTGCAAATAAAAGGGATGGACTTTTTTCTACACTGGTCCACTCAGCTACTCAAGGTTGCTTCTGGGCTGACTCTCGGTCAATCCAGCAGTCACGTGAGTAAGTCTTTCCTGACACATGAAGCCACTGGATGGCTCTAGAAACAGTCCGGAGCATCGTAAGAACTGTGAGCCACACCTTTGCTCCTCTTAGATCACCCCCTTTGCATTTGCTTAAGCTGATTCAGTGTGTTTTTGGTGCTACTGCACTTATTTGACTTTAAAGGATGTTTCAAGATTAAGAAGGATTTGTTACACAGTCCTCTGATGGCCATTTCGTGGTGTGTGCATGTTATGTCCAGTGACAACTGGACCAGTTGGGCAGGAAATCAGGTTATACTGAGTCAGCAGCCTACCACACACAGAAGGGAAATTAAAGTGCACTCTATGATCTCAGGATATGAGCCCGAGCTGGGCGGTCCTGGCCAGCATCCACAGAAGCATCCACAGCCATCTTTCCAGAAAGTCTTATAATCTTTATTGTTGAGAAAAAGTGAAGAACAGAAACTTTGGAGGTCAGAAGACAAAATATGTAGTATAATACTACGAATCTCTTTTTTCCTTTTTTGGCACCATTTTTTAAAACTAGACATACACTGAATGTTAAATAATACTTATTTATGAATATAATTATGAATAAGTATCAATATTCGGCACTTCCATCTTACAACTTAGGCTGAGGCCTGAATCCTAAAGCTAATCTAAAGCTGTGCAGCAGGCTAGTTTGGACTGGGTGTATGTGTGTATATACCTACGTGTGCACACAGATGACTGCATTCATTTTTTTGTTTTTTTGTAGAGACAGAGTCTCACTTTATCGCCCTCGGTAGAGTGCTGTGCCATCACACAGCTCACAGCAACCTCCAACTCCGGGGCTTAGGCGATCCTCTTGCCTCAGCCTCCCGAGTAGCTGGGACTACAGGCGCCTGCCACAACGCCCGGCTATTTTTCTGTTTTGCAGTTTGGCCAAGGCGGGATTTGAACCCGCCACCTTTGGTATATGGGGCTGGCGCCCTACTCGATGAGCCACAGGTGCAGCCCCAGATGACTGCATTCAGACTGTGTATACAAGGATGTAGAAGACAATTAGTGAGAAGGTTTCTTATTTTTAAGAGTGGTTGTGACATGAGAAGAGGATGCTCCTTCCATTCTCCACCCCAAAGGCAGAGTTTGGTGGAAGAACTCTAGGGACACATGTGTCCACGGCTCTTGGAGTTTGGCAGGCATAGGAAAACATTTGAGGCCAATAGGCTGGGAAAAGCTGTCTGTCATGGGAGTGTGAGGTGGGTGCTGGCATAGAGAGGCCTGCACTGCTAGATTGGGGTGGGGGCTACCATACCCAGAACCACGCTATGGATTAAACTGGTGCTGTGGAAGCTTGTTCAGTTAGGGCTGTCTTGAAAGGGTCCCCCTTCACTCAACAAGAAGGTTAGTTGGCAAGTCAAAGTGGCCCTAACACAAGCTATGTGGTGTGGTGGCCAGCCCATGAAGCAGTGGGAAGTCTTCAGAAAGAAACTCACAACAGAACCCACTAGGGCAAGCTCATCACAAAACAAAGTCAGCTTCACAGTAGTTGCTTCCTGAAGAGCAGGAAAGCCAGTTTCTAGAAACACCAGGCAGGTAAGAGCTTTACTTTCTGTCTCCCCTCTTCAGGCTCTGTCCCTGGTAGAACCAGAACACACAGCATGGCTGACCTCCTTCAGGGCAGGTCAGCCTGGCTCACTCAGGTCCTCAGGGGAGTGCAGGACAGAGTGAACACAGCACGCCTGAGGCTGCTTCCTTAGAAGGGCCCGCATGCACAGCTGGCTTTTGGCCAGCATGAGAGAACTTAGATTTCAGAAGTGTTCCTACTACTTTAACTGATCCGAGTAGCTCTGAGTACCCCAACGGTTTAAATGAACAATGTTGATGTATGCTGAATACCTTTCCCCCTGGTGGTCTGGAATTTCGGTATGTTCTAAAAGATGTCTATCTGTCAGCCTCCAGTAAAAAAATCCTGGGCCTCAGTCTTTAAAGGGCTTCCCTGGTAGACAGCATTTCAGATGTGCCATCAAAATGCAACACTCAGGGAGCAAGTGCACTCCATGCCACTCCAGAAGGACAGGACTCTGGGAAGCCCAGGCTAGGTCCTCTCTCGACTTTGCCCATGAATCTGTTCCCTCTGCTGATCTGGAATTGTGGCCTTTTGCTGTAATAAGGCACAGCTGTGAATATGGGCATACAATGGATGTGTTAATCCCCTCTTTGTGAATCACTAAACCTTGGGGACCCCTGATAGAACAGGGGACAAAGAAACTTCAAATGTATTTTGTGAGGTTTTGATTTAATACCCCAAAATGTCTGTGAGTGCTTTAAGAACCTGCTGAGGTCCAACCCACAGAGAAAGATGAAACAGTCAACAGAGAAGGTTTGAAAAATCAGTGGCTAAAAGAATCGAGTTGTTTTTAGTTGGCCCCACATGTGAAGCTCAGTTATCCGAGGTTCTAGAGGGCACTATGACACTATAGCTTTTTTTATTCCTTCAGGACATCTGCAATCTATTTAAAATACTAACACAGACATATATGGACCTCATGGAAGGAATAATGCAATGCTGTAGAAGCTTTGTGTCAAAGAAATCTAGAGAAAGGAGAAGTTCGGGGCTTGGATGGTCAGGTAGTAACGTGCCATCTTTTATCACTGCCCAGACATTCCATTCTTCTGCTCTCTCTCCGGGGTCCTTTGCTTTTAATGAACAAAGAACATGCAAGCTTTCTTCATCCTATTGCCCCTTCTAGCTACCCATTACCTGGCCCACACAGCTGGGCCCACGCACACGGCAGTAGACACGTGAGTGATGATGATGGTTGACCCAGCCAGGCCCTCCCATAGGCTTTCAGTCTGGAGCTGAAAGGAGAACTCTTTCTTTCCTGACCACAGATCTCGGAGCTGCTTGCAAAAACGGAGAAGCAGTTCCAAGAAAGAAGGAGCTCATGTAGTGAGAAGAAATGAGAACAAATCCTGATAGGATTTTGAAATTTGTTTCACAGTCGTCCTAAAGCCCAGGCTGCACTGCTTCCTGGGTGTGCGGGTGAATAAATCCCCTTTCTCCTCTGCACTTCTGCACGGCCCCCTAACAGGTCTCCTGCTTTCCTTTGTGCCCCTTTTTGTTTCATTCTTCACAAAAGACTGAGGATCGTCCTTCTAAAACCTGAGTCAGATAACAACATTTGCTTCTGTTCAGATTTTTCCTACTTCTCATTACCCTTGGAATACATTTTAAAGTTTCCAGAATGGCCTTAGAAGGACCATGTGGCCTGGCCCCGGCTACCTTTCCAAGCTCCTATCTCATCACTCTGCCTCACTAACAGTCTCCAGCCCCCTGGCTTATTTGCTGTCTTCCCAACACTTCACACATGTCCTGACTCAGGTTCTTTGCACTTGGCTTTCTCTCTGCCTCTCACCTTCTTCCTAGTTTGCTCCTTCATTTAATGCAGGTGTCTGCTGGATAGAGCGTCCTTCTCTGGCAATCTCATTCAGAAAGCTGTCTCCAGTCCTTCTCTGCTTCCTTACCCTGTCTTAGTGATCTTAGTAACACTTCATAATGCTGATCAGTCTATAGTTTTCTTTGAATTGTTTTATATAATCTATTTTCATACCAGTATATTTATTGCATAGGCAAGACAAGGACTGTTTTACTTCCTGCTGAATTCCTAGTGCCTAGAGCATGCATTGCACATAGTAGGTGATCAGTAAGTATTTGTTAAGCTAAAAGAAAATAGTTTAAGTTATATTGGGGTTCCGTTATTTGAAAATAATGTTTTAACTTCCAAGAGCAGGAAGAAAAGCAATGTGGTTGAGTTGAGATAGTAATTCAGTAAGTATGGAGGTTTATCTACTTGTTTCTATACTGGAGATTTTTGTATAATTAGTTTTTTAAAGTGGAGGGCAGTATATTGAGATACTGACCAGGTTTGATATAATTTAACTGTAAGAGTTTAGAAGTCTTGATTTTCTTCATCAGTAAAATGTTGATTATATCTACCTTACTGAGCTATTTTGAGAATTCAATTAAGTTCTATAACTTACGTAAAGCACAAGGCTTATTACTGACAAATATAAAAGGTAGTTCTTTTATTGTCCCCTTTCTCTCTATCCTTCACCAAGTATTTTGACATTGTATAATTTTATAAAGGACTAAACCTCTCCAAACAAGTCAAATTCCTTCACTTGAGATATTAACTACTTAACACAAGTATGCAATTGTTCTAGAGGTGGGTTTGATAACTGAATGAAAATACGATTTGGGCTTATTGGGGCGGGAACGTGTGGCTCCCACAGGCTGTCACATCTGGACACGTGGATGGTATGCTATGGCACAGGTACCCACATCTTCAAGAGTTTTGTTGGTAAAATCTAAAGTGATCTTAACCCCCTTTCTAAAAGCACTGCATATGAAAAATAAGGGATTTCATTCAATTTTTAACTAACATATATCAGACACCTCCTATGTGCTGTAAGAGAAACAGGAAGAACATAGCACAGTCTCTGACGATCAGGGGCTCCCATCCAATGCAGGCAAATGTGCACATGGAAACTTGGACAAAGCCGACCGTGGTCAGAGCAGGGCGAGGTCCGATGTGCACAGAAAGACGAGGCACAAGAGAGGGTGATTTTTTTTTTTTTTAGTTGTCTTGAAAAAAAATAGCTGCTGTTGGATATTTGTTGACCCCCTGAAAGAAGGGTGGGAAGTGGACGGAGGGACAGGGGCTTGGGATGTGAGTTGATGCCATCTGTGTGCCGAAGGACGCTGGCTGGGGAACTGTTAGGCAGCTTCAGGGAGTTGGTATTTAAGGGAGGTTTGAGGAACACTGATATTTAAGGTGGAAATGTAGCAAGAGACAAGGTGGTGGAGGTCCAGGAATCCCAAAGACCCTATTGCTCTAGGTAGAGAGGCCTGGAAGGGTTTAAGGAGGAGAAGTAAAGCCCTAACTGTGAGAGCAGGGAAGGAATAGGCTCTCTACTTAGATTTTGCTAACATTCTTTCATCACCTGTGATTGCTGTGCTAAAATCAAAAAGCCATCATCTTCAAGTACAGAAATCTAACAGAAGAGAGAAAGGTCTCTAAGGGGAAAATATGAAAAGTAGAAACATCTTCAAGTGTCAGCCCTGAAAAAGTAAACATAGTTGCATGTAAAAGCTACAAGAGAAAGGAAATTGGAGAGCAGGACAGCAAAGGCAAACAAAACAAAACAAACAGACAAACAAACAAAAACTAACACATTAACACACAGCAATGAGTACATGTGATATTTGGGGATAAGGAATAGGCAAAGAAATTTTCAGGTCACAAAGACAAGAAGATAAAGAATAATCCTAATAACTAAGAAGCTAGATATTATTATAAACAGGTTTGTCATTCAAACACCACTTCCAGATGGATTTGGAGTCTCCTTCTTTTCATGGTGATAACAAGGAGAGTAATGTTACATTCACCCTGCAGAATACCAACTGCTCTATTCATTGTCACCCAACAAAGTCTGAATCAATATTTAGCTCTTCCTTCTCTATAAAATAGCTAATGCACTGCCCTCTTTCCCCAGGAAGAGTATCTGAGCTTCCCAGGTGAGTAGCCAGACCTACCTAAGTCTGCCTTCTTGGCACTGTTCTTTGCACTTCATACCCTCGTGTCCTTATCCCCCGATTCAGCTTAGATTTCATAGCTCTTCTTTTTAACAATTTCCTGGCATGCACACTCCACTCACCTGCCCCTTTCTCCATTCCTCACGGTTGCATAGCAAAACCAAACCTTGGCTATATTCAGCTCCATGCTAGCATCCACACACCTGAATGCAGCTAGAGAAATTTACAGCACCGGGTGAATAGGCCTCATTGTAAATTAATGTTATTATTGCCTAAAATTCCATTTCCATTTTCCTACACCATTCATTATCCCATTCTCCTAAATCAAGAGTATCTGTGGATTGTGGGCCATATCAGGAGCACCACTTGTTTTTGTAAATAAAGTTTTATTGGGACACAGTCACGCTAACGGCTATGTATTGTCCAGTTGCTTTTGTGCTATAGTGGCAGGGTTGAACAATTGTGGCAGAGACCTAACAGCCTTCACAATCTAAAATATTTACTTGCTCTTAGTAGGAAAAGTTTGCTCGCCTTCGTCCTAAATGACTATTTCACACCTTGTTCTTCCTCAACTTTCTAACGTCTGCTTCCTGACTGACTTTTAGCTGATAACCTTGTTTTCTATTTCACTAAGAAAATAGGAACATTGTTTAAGATAAGGACTAGAAACAAAAACCACGTAAAGAATGAATGAAGATAAGACACTCAGAAAAGAAATCAGACAATTGCTGCATCAAAATATTAAGCAATAATAATAATAATGATGCAAAGAAAGTAACATACACATTGTCAAACAAGAGTATGTCTATTATAGAATGCTTTGACTCTGAGGTTCAGTACGGAATCATCAGTTAACTTCTTATTTTTTTTCCAAAGTCTCTAAAAATAGGCAACTAATATTTATAAGTAAAAGTAAAAGATAATTTAAAAAGACAGATCATGCCAAATCTTATAGACAATAGAAAAAGAAGAAATACTTTAAAATCATTCTACTTAATCTGGATACACCTGATATTAAAATTGGAGAAAATATATTATTATAAAGGGGAAATTACAAACATATTTCACTTTATAAATGAGGATGCAATATCCTAAACATATTAGCAAGTTGAATTAAAAATTAATGTTTAAATAATGTACTTTGGTCAAAACTAAATTCAATTTATGTGAGAATTAGTCACTATTTTCTTTTCCTTTCTTTTTTTTTCTTTTCCTTCACCTACTCCCTCCTTCTCTGTCTGGTGTCCCCTGCCCCCATGCCCCACCATGTCATTAATTGTCCTCATATCAAAGTTGAATACATAGGATTCATACTTCTTCTTCTCGTGATGCTTCACTGAGAATAATGTGTTCCGCCTCCATCCAGGTTAATACAAATGCTGCAAAATCTCCTTTTTTTTTAATGGCTGAGTAATATTCCATGGTACACATATACCACAGCTTACTGATCCATTCCTGAGTTGAAGGACATTTAGGCTGTTTCCACATTTTACCGATTGTAAATTGGGCTGCAGTAAACAGCCTAGTACAAGTGTCTTTATAATAAAAAGGTTTTTTTCCTTCTGGATAGACACCCAGTAATCGGATTGCAGGATCAAACGGGAGGTCAAGGTTGAGTTATCTTAAACATTGTTATTGTTATTAAATTTTAAGGCTTTTTAATTTTGTGAAGACAAAAAGTGGAAACCTAATAAACACATGTATATGTAAAAAAAAAATAAAGAGAAAAAGAAAATAGGAACATTTGGAAAAGAACTCCGACAGGCTCTCAGCCTTACACCTACAAAATTACCTGCATTAGTACCCTTATACGCTACCTTTCCTTTTGTTCTTATGGATGGACCCTCCATGCTTATTTCTAACGCCAAGTCCTCTATTTGTGTACTATGTCCCAATCCTTCCCAACGACTCAAGGATATTTTTCTCCAGCAGTTTTATCATGTTTTGAATCATTAATTTTCCCCTCTTTATCAGATCTCTCTTATCACCAAAGAAACACGCTGTTCAATAGTTCACCTTAAAAAAAAAGACATTTCTTGAATCAATATTGTCTTCTTCCCACTTACTCCCTTTCTTTTCTTCTCCTTACATAAATAATCCTTACATAAGTTTGTCTGTTTACTTAAGGTTTCTACTTTTTTTTCCCTCCATTTTTACCCCTTCCAATTAGGTTTTTTTTTAGCTTCATCGTTCCTCTAAAACAGCTGTGGTTAAATTAATGTCACTTCTCTGTGCTCGTCTTACTTGACGTACCTGCAGCATTTGACATAGACACCCCTTCAAAGGGGTCCTTCCAGGACACCATTCACCCTGATTCTCCTTCTGCCCCTGTGGCTGTTTCCCCCTCATGCTCCCTGTAGGTTGCTCCTTGCCTTCTCACTCTGTAACTGTGGCATGCCCTCAGGAGCTTGCCCTTTAAATCTTTTCTCAACTCCATTCACACTCACTACTTTGCTAATCTTCCAGATGCATGACTGCAAAAATATCAATACAGCTTCATTTCAGCATCAAATAGGGCACTCCAAATTCCCAAGCAAACCCCTGGCTTTCCCCTCCAAATACATGGCTATCATGAAAATCAAGATAACATAAAATTCATGTGACTAGAAACCAGTGAAGCCATTCTAGCAACACCGACAAACTATGCACATTGAAACTTGCATCATGGGTGAATCAGAAAGGACACTGTCAACTGTGTTTCTTGGAAGTGAAATAATGGACCCTAAAACATTATGTCTCAAAACTTCTGTAGTGACCTAAATACGTTCCTTTCTCTTACACCAGTGTCAACCCTGTCCTTCTACTTACTCAGGGTAAAAATCTCTGGGATTATATTTGACTCATCTCTTTCTATTATATTTAGTAAAATAAATTATATATTTTTCTTGGGATAAAAAAATCCTCTTTGATCTTTTTCCCTTTACCTGCTCACCAGTATATGTAGATTACAGATTTGCGACCTGCTCTTTTTACCTGTAAATATATGGTAAGCTATTTTCATTTTAATAAACATACATCTTCACTAGTAGCTTTTAATAGTGGTATGCTACTTTTTTTGGTACGGTTAAACTAATACTTATTCAATAACATCTAATTGTCAAACATTTAGTTTGATTCCAATTTTTCG
Organism: Perodicticus potto; assembly: GCA_963574655.1. NCBI lineage: Eukaryota > Metazoa > Chordata > Mammalia > Primates > Lorisidae > Perodicticus > Perodicticus potto. Next base: position 14,119 of record CAUYRH010070286.1, read on the forward strand.
CTGTTATGAACAACACTGAAATAAATATCTTTGAACATGTGAATAATTATTTCCTTAGAACAAATTCCTAGACATGGGACTGCAGAAATCCAGAGCATTACATTTCTTCAAAGACTTTGATTTATATGTCAACATATAAGTAAATACATTTTTGTGGATTCCTCGATGAGAGTGATATATTTATTGATAAAAATTGCAGAACAAATTATTGATAATTCAGTGATGCGATTTTATTGATTACATGTGAACTGCACTGGTGAATGTGGTGTATGTAGAAGGCATCGTATATTCAATTACAGAGAAGATGCCCTGTGACTGTGGATTCAAGAAGAATGGTTCCCAGGACTTTATAGACTGGCAACCTCAACTTGGATGCTAATGATTTAAAGAAGCAATTCACATAGCATATGATCACAAATGGAATCTATTTCCTCTTTCATCCAAGTTGTTCACTCCATGATATAACCAAGTGTTACAGTAGTAATATTAATTCCCATACCAAGCAAGCAAGTAAAAAGTTCTCATTAAAGCATAGTAATTAGGAATACATAGTTGAAATAAAGTAGGATTTTAACTGTGGGCTATTTAAATTAACTGTCTAGATTGAATCTTTTTATGTGCTGTAAGAGCTTCTCCCTGGAATTCATGGCAACCACTTCAGTGTTTCTCAGGTACTTAGAGAAATGCTGAAAAAAGTTGAGTCTGTTAATTGCGCGGCTGCGGCAGACACTCATTGCTGCTTCCTGTTTAAACTTCTTTAACTGCGGCAATTTTGAACTGAGCCACTAGATGGTGTACACTGTTCTTTGCTTACCCCCCAGAAAAAGCATCAGGAACTGGGCTTAGATATGAGGCTCCAAGGCAAAAAAAAAAAAAAAAAAAAAAAGGGGGAAAACTTACAACAGTGAGGCCAACATTACAGAGATCATTTTTAAAACTCTAGTGCTTATTTTTTTTTAAGCAGATTACACTAAGTTGGAGAATAGCATCAGAATTTTTTTACTAGACTCTTCCTAAATATTCCAGATAGCTGACCTAGACTAGATCTGTCTCTGATTCTCTACATAGTCACAGCAGCCTACTTTTTGATCTGTATACTTCAGTCCTGAAAGCAATTTAAGATATCTGTTTTCTCTTTTAAAAACTCACATGTACAGACACAGCAGGGATATCCTGTATTAATATTACTAAAGATAACTTTTTAAAAATAGGTCAAATTTTCCAGTATTTTGAAAGACCTGACAATAAGTCCTGTGGTATTGGTGAAGTAGAGATGTAATGTACTAAAATTTATCACTGCTCTTAAAGCAACTTTGATCCATGTTTCAAGATAAACTTGTCTATGGCATATAGGTGGCTGGAAAATGGTACCGTTTTTCTTTGCTTTCTAGGAGATAATTCCACTCAATAGTCAAACATCTTTAAATTCACTTTTCTAAAAGGTAAATTGCTTTAAGAAATGAGCAGTTTAGGGAAGAAGTCGAAAGAATAAATGAAAGTCTTCTCCCTTTCCTCAAAGTGGTATCTCAGGTATTTATAAACACACAGACATTTAACGATGTTTGATTTTTCTTAGCCGTTTCAACGTATTTTTTACTTCTTACTGAATTTACTTTTTTATAAATTGCTAAAGTAATTTATAAATTGCTGAAGTAAATTGCTTCAAGTTAGGAAGCAAATATTTTAATGACAAAATTGAAAGGACAAAAAAATTCTTCCTTTCCTTAAAGTGCCCTCTCAGATTTTTTTTTTTTTTTACAAATATACATACATCTGAATATGGATGATCTTTTTTGATTAAGTAGTTTCAACATATCTTCTAATCTTTCCTGTCATCTTAACCTAGATCTCTTATGAATTATAGCTCCTCATCTCAAGTATCAATTAGCTTTCTGAATCCTTACTAGTCAAAGATGACTGTAGCAAATCAGAGTGATCATCTTTTCTGGGGAAATAGTGTTTGAATTAATCAGAGCCTGTGAGCTGACGAGAGCTTCTCAAAGCCCATTTCCACTATGGAAATAATAACACAGAAAAAGCCCATCGGTGGATCTTCAGTTGGAAAATCTAAAAAGTCAGTAAAATTACTAAAAGACCTTAATGGTGCTTCTGAAAACAGACACTTAATTTTATGTTCTTATTTTTTGAATTACCCTCATCTGGCATTTAGAAGCGATTCAATGGGAAGAATTTTTATTAACTGAGAAACAAGGTATCTTGGATTAAAATGATAAATGACGACTATATTTCAGAAATATAGTCAACTTGTGATTATTAAGTGACCAGTGGTCTGGTTCCTATATTATTCCAGTATTATTATTTCTTCTCTTACCTCTTTGTTACCTGTCCCTTTATTATTTAATTCTGCAGAGAGTGGGCAAAGCCAAAGGATGGTGGTAAATGCAAATAAATTGATCATATTTCATATATGAAAAGCCTTGTTGTTTTGTGATGAGGAAATGGGGTGATTAAAGTTAAAATTATTATATATAATGAAGTTTTTAGCTTGTTTGGCTTTTAATAATCTTACCCCTTCATTTCATATAATTTGCATTTTAAAATTGGCCGTTATTTTCACATTATGTTTTGTGCTTAGTTTGTATTTTTATCTTTTTTTCAAATATTACTTGTGTAGATAAAAACTTTTTACATTATGACTCATGAAACCTTTAGTATCATTTTAATTTGTTATTTACATATTCTTATTTGTTCTACTGTTTTCCTTTGCTGGTCTAGACTGGGTCTGCAAGAGCAAGGCCAACTCAAATTGAGACTGAAAAGTCTTCCCTCTCCAAACTGCAGGGCTTTACCAATGATGGCCGAGGTGTTGAACTAACAGCTTCAACATCTCTCTTCAACATAATGGTACCACAGTAAATGAGGTGAATGGATTGAATATTTTGGCCCTGTCTGGCCCATTTTTAATGCATGAGAAAGTGTAATGATTCCTGTCATTGATGAAGTATGGCTAGTCTTAAGGGAAGGAAAATCTGTTGCAAGTACAATTGATGGTAGATTTAAATAAATAAATCGAACTAAAACTAAAGCATGTTGAAGTAAAAAGTACAAGGGGAAGAAATTCCTCATGCATGCATAAAATTTAGACCATATCACTCACATATCTTTATTAAAATCAGATGGTGAACTGTAGAATTAATCTCTGATTCATGTAAAAGCATTTCAGGGATCACAAAGGTTAGACCCTCAGCTACCCTTTCCTCACCGACCCCTGGAAAGTTGATATTCCTTCATTCTCATATTCAGCAAATAACTATTTATTGAACTCTGTGTCATGCCAGGCATTGGGCATACATAATCTTATTTCCTTAGAGTTGAGTAGTTTGTCCTCTTTCCCTTTCATCCCTTCTCCCCTGCAATCTCAATGATGCTATTTGCTTACACACCTATTTTGTATTTCTACTCTTTCCTCCTCTGTCGTATAGACCAAGATTTTCTAATCCTCTCTGGAGAACTTCCTTTGAGTATTTCTCACTCTTTAATTCTTCTATCCTTTATTAATACACTCACCAAATAGTTATTGAGCACTTACAGTGTGCCAGGCACGAGGCTGCATATAGAAACCTGGGTTTGGCAAGACTAAACTCATTACATCCTCCTATAAATGGTCATCTTCTTCTTGGTTTTCTCTTTTGATCAAAGGCATCAGCTCAATTTGACCTACCAAGCCAGACTCTTACCTACTACTCTATTAATAATATGAGTTTTACATATGCTAATCCTTCATTATTTTCATGAGATTGCTGTAAATCAGATTCTTACTATCTATCCCTTGCCTGGGCTATGCAAGAAATGGTTTCCTGCCTCCAATCTCTCCTTTCCCAATTCATCCTAAACTAACTTTTTAAAGACATATTTAATTAGGTTATTTATATGCTCAAAGATTTTTTGGTAATTCCCCACCAACTATAGATCCAAATAGTTTTCACATAATCCTTTACACCTGATCTCAACCCGCCTTTCAGCAATTCCCAAGTCTTTGAAATTCCTAAGTTTAAAGTGCAACATCACATTCTGCCTGTGCTCTAATTACTCTCTTTCTGTCTGGAGCAATAAGAACACAGCACATTTGTATGTTGCTTTCCAGCCTACAAGGGACTTTTCCATGCACCTTTTGTGAGGTAAGCAGCAATTTTTTTCTGCTGAATTTAAAGCTGGAAGAACCAAGGCTTTGAACATGTAAATGACATACTGAGTAAGCAAGTCTTGCTTATGATTAGCAGGACAGCCCAGATACTAAACATCAGTGGACGGTGGCACCAAAACACAGATTGGGATGAGGTATACCACATTTTACTGAAGAAAATGGATTTGGACCACAGGTTTTCATTGAAGAAAACCTTTTACACAAAAAGACAATTTTTATTTTTTTAAATTTCAGATTAATATGAGGGTACGTACAATTAGGTTGCATTGTTTACGTTTGTTAAAAAAAAGTTTGAGTTGTAATCGAGTCCATCACCCAGGAAGTGTGCCATATTGTACCCATTAGGTGAAAAATTACTGAGCTCTATTCCCACCCATACTTGAATTTAACTGTGTATTTCTCTCATATGGGCCTGTAGTTGTTTATCTGCTAGTTTCAAATTAGTATTGATACTTATTTTTTCATTCTTGAGATACTTTACTAAAGAGAATGTTCTTCAACTCCATCCAGGTTAATACAAAAGATGTAAAGTCTCCATCTTTTTATGGCTGAATAGTATTCTAATCTGTAGATATACTACAGTTTATTAATCTGTTCATGGGTTGATGGACACTTGGGTTGTTTCCACATCTTTGCAATTGTGAATTGAACTGCTATTAAACATTCTAGTGCGAATGTCCTTATGGCAAAATGATTTCTTTTATTTTGTATAGATACCTAGTAATGGGATTGTGGGATCAAATAGAGAGTCTACTTTTAACTCTTTGAGAATTCTTCATACTTCTTTCTAAAAGGGCTGTATAAATTTGTGTATAAGTTTCCCTTCTCTTTGCACCCTTGCCAATATGTGCAGCTTTGGAACTTTGCGATGTGGGCTATTCTCACTGATGTTAGGTGATATCTCAAGGTGGTTTTGATGTTCATTTCTCTGATGCTTAGGGACAATGGGCATTTTTTCATGCGTTTATTGGCCATTCTTCCATCTTCATTTCTCTTGTCCAGTGATTTTCAAATTCTATATATCCTTCTATTTATAAGACTAACCAGAGTTTTAAAAATAACTTCGATATTTTACAGGCAACATGATAAGCTCCACCCCTTTTTAATCTTGTGTAATCTTTATAATTATATATAGCTATGCTCACAATATTAGCACAATCTAGCTTTCAGGGACATTTTGTAGAAATAGAACCTGCCAGTTTCATCAAAACTTACAACATACCATGCCATAATTTGATGCAAACATCTGTTTTCAATAGATATTTAAGTAATGCCTACGTTGTGCAATGATGGTAGGTTAAGAAGGTTAAGGAGTTGAAGACCAGCCTGAACAAGAGTAAGATGCTGTCTCTACTAGCCAGGCATGGTGGTGCATGCCTATAGTCCCAGCTACTTGCGAGGCAAGAGGATTGCTCAAGCTCAAGAGTTTGAGGTTTCTGTGGTGCCATCATACTCTGTGCAGGGTAACAGAGTGCCCACAAGTTTTCAGCTTGAACTATAAATATGTCTACATCTAAGAAGTCCAGTTAGAAGTCGAAGATCATAAACTTATGAAAGGCTATTTCTCTCATTATTAACAATTATAAATATTTTGAAGCCTCACTACATAACATTTTATATGTACCGAACAACTTGATGTAATGCATCCAAATTGATCTCTGTATAAATAAGATGTGAAGATAACCTGACTTTGATGTCTGTTGGTTTATTGGTTGCTGGGGTTGCTTAAGCTGCTCATGTTTGGGCACTATTCATTCATTTCTTCAATCATCACAACACATGTGTGGCACAGTGGCTAACAGAAAACAAACCACAATATTCTTGCTTCCAGTTTAGGAAGGAGACTTTTAAACAACTATGAATAAAACAAAAGCTTCCTGATGTAAATATAGGCAGGGAACTGTGACAGCACAGAGGAGGTGGCAATAACTTATTAGAGGTGAATCAGGAATTACTATGGTGCTTGCTCAGAGGATGTGCATGTGGGTGTGATGCTATGTGCCCCTTCTTAGCACCCTGTACCTTTTAAGTTGACCTATAACATTATATAGAATTGATTCATTTAGGTTTGTTCTGAAAATTGTGGAGATCTTAATAATAGGGGCCATGTCTTATTTCTATCTCCAATTTCTAGCTCAAAGCATGATGGTATGTAGAGTTCAACAGGATTGAAGAACATGCAGAAGATAAGATATGAGGACTGGCCTAAATGTCCAAATGACTACACTTTGGGGACCTGTGAGTAGTTTGGAAAACCTGGAGAGCAATGTATGGGATAAGAGAAACAGAGAGAGTGAGTCTGGGGAGGCAGGCATTGGAAGCCCTGCTAAGGTGTTGGATTTCACCTTGTGTGTTCAGGGATTCACCGAAAGATTTTATGTTAGGGCTCAGCTAGAGCACTTGTTGACAGGCTGAGAAAGGGCCTGAAGAAGAGGGAGGGAACAGGGTTGCCACTCAGTATTTCAGGTTGGGAGGATGAAGATGTTATTTCCCCAACAGAGAACAGCAAAGACAGAATGGGTTTGAAAGGAAAGGAATCATTTTAAGGCCAAGTGGAGACGCTCAGGAGGGAGCCAGAAATATGGTAGCCTGTCTCAAGAGAGCCATCTGGGAAAGAAACACAGATTAGTGGTTGACCATCAGTTGTTATGGATGCCGTTGCAAGGAAGAGCGTCGAAGACAAGAAGAGGGTTTAGGATGACATTCTACCAAATGCTGATACATAACTAGATAAAGAGGCTCCCAGGAAGGTATCTGAGGGCGTTTCACAAAGCTGGATTGCTGAGTAAGAAGACAGCTAAACCAGATAGGTCTGACTTTCATTGAGATGAAGAGTATGTCATAGTTCTACAAGAACAAAGTGAATTCTTTTTGGACCAGAAGTCACTGCCAAATAAAACATTCTACAGTCTTGGTGATCTCAACACCAGGCCCATCAGTCTTCCTCACTCATGTTTATCAGGCCACCCCTCCTTCCTCCACGTGTCCTGCCTCTTCTCCCCTGGAAGCAAGATCACTGGTTTCATGGATTGGAATCACGGGGAAATGATGAGATAGCAAAGTGGCAACATCAAGGTACAGTTGTAAATACAGTGTGTTCCTTAAAGAGAAGAATCTTTACTCCCTTGTGGTCCAAGAGCAACCAATCCAGTGCTCTGAGGCTGACCATTTCTGAGCAGTCCAAATAATCACACCCTCACCTCCAGACACTTAGATAATGTTAGCAGGCAGAGGCCAACAAGGGGCAGAATCCACGTTTGAAATCCTTCCACAAGAATGTGCAGAGCAAAGAGATGAGAGGAAGCTCTAAGGGAAGTGCCTAAGCAAGAACCTATGAACAGAAAAGAGTGACTTCCAAACTAGATTTCATTTAAAATTAGTCATACTCATTAAAAATGACTCATGATTGACGTCTATACTCACTGGGTCTTTGTCCAAGCTTGATTCACATGCAATTTACATTTCTACCTGTTCATTCAAGGGATCCTTCCCCCAACCTTAATACATTCTTTTTAAATGGCTAATTAATCAAAGCCTTCTTCAAATTCTTCTTTTTCACATGACTGGCTTTCTTCAGATCACATCCTGAAAATCTTTATGTGGTGAAAAGTTTAGAACATCTAATTCTCCAGCGTGAATAAGTTTACAATACTGTCTCTAAACCTGCTTTCCTCCGTTCCCATTTAAACTCACATGTACCCATCTGCTCCAAACAATGATCAGTGTGACTCTCTCACAGATTCCCCCTGGCCATGGTGTTTCCTGCAGTGTACAGTGACCACCAGGAACCTTAGCTCAAACTTGCACTGTGCCTACGATAAAGTGATTCTTCTTTATCAGGAACAGCCTCAAGCCCACTATACTGTGAGCAGCTTGGATCAAAAAAAGAGAGAAACTTCACCAAAAGGAAGCTGGCAAAGTGGAGAGGAGTGGCGCACTCACAGAGAAGGATGCGTGAGGCCAGCGGGGAGCTTGGCTACAGAACACACCATGGTCACACCGTGGTCTCTGCTCTCACCAGATGTCACTTGCACATTCTCATAAAGGGGAATCAGATCACTAATTTTCACTCTACAACCATTTCTGTGTGCAAAGTGCAACACTGTACTATGAACACCACTTTCAACTGGCCAAGAAAATCACGAGAGAGGAGAAAAGTAATCCATCTTCTAAAAAATTAAATGAACAGTCATTCCTGCTGTGAGAGATGGGTCTGGGATCACATTGGTCACCCCTTTCCTGGAGGACAGGTCTGTGTGGTGGTGTCATGTCACTCACCTCTGCTACCTGCTTCCTCTCCAATTTGTTTACTTGCTACTGGGCAAATTAAGTGCAATAGAAAAAAAACAAAGCAGCTAAAGTTTGGAGAAGCTTGGGTAAGCAAAACTAGATACATGTATTGTAGTTGCAAAGAACTGAAAATGTATCTGTATTTTAACATTTTCTGTAGTTGATTTTGATCTTGGATAAGTCACAAACAGTGAACCCAAGTATTCTAGGCATCTTCCAATTGCCCCCACAGAGCCACTCTCCACCCAGGTCCCTGCTCTGTTCCTTCAGACTCTGATGGTGCTGATCTTCTGCAGCAGCTCTCTTGCCTCTGACTCCTGGCTGAATTTGATTTGCTGTCTGAAGACTGAGGGAGGTACGAGAGGAAGAGCAGGTTATTTGCTTCTGGGTTTTCTTTTCCTTGGTCAGTATGGGCGCCTTTCTCATTTGAATTAAGGTTATTTTAGTTGGCCCTCTCCACACAGCCTCTCTGGTGTATGGTTTTGGTAACTTTGCCCTCCCCTTATTTTAATAATGACCCTGTTCCTAGTATTGGGGGTGGGGGGATGGTACACTACTCCTGAAGTGTTCTCACCTCTTGCCCGCAGTTCTTGAAGTGTTTTTCAAATATCATTTTTATATTTTTAAGAGATGAGTCTAACTATGATGTCCAGGCTGACTTTGAACTCTTAGTCTTCAGCAATCCTCCTACTTTGTCCTCCCAAAGTGCTGAGATTACCAGACATCAGCCGCCATGCGCAGCTAGCTCTCTGATTAAACAATGCTGCCTGTTTCCTGTTGGAAGTTGTGTTATGCAACAGGCATGCCTCAATTTTAACATGACCCTGTGTGTGTTCTTACCTCTGCATTATTTGCAAGTAAGGAGTTTTCATTTTCCATTCATTATGGTTAGAGTGTTTTATAAGCTTCTGAAAAAGAAAAGTACATAAATACTTTTCTAAATAATTCAGTTGAGGAAAAAAGTCATGTTAGAAAGAGATCAAATAATGTCAGTTACAGGTCAAGGAACTCCTAATAAGGTTTCATAGAACATGGCTAATAAAAAGAACACTGAAGTAAATTAGGTCAGAAGCCAAGGGTTTAAGTCACAAATTCATCAATTATTGTGTGACCTTGACAAGTCACTTAACAGCTTTGAACTTTAGTTCCCTCATATGTCAAGCAGTGATAATAAAGGGTGACCTGTTTATCTCATAAGGTTATTGGGGGGAAACCTATAAATGACAGGCTGGAAGTGCTTTTGAACTGTGAAGATTACATAGGGATGTTACCTAGAGTGGTGATGGAGATAAATTTTATCCAATGAATAAACACATAAACCTCCATTATGCTGGAGAGCCCTCAATATGTGTTCACTCTTATTTTCTTAACATCATAGTGAACATCATAGTGACCGAGGAAGGCAGTGTATTGTCGAGTTTAAGAGGCAAGTCTGAAGCCAGTGGCTTGGACGTATCATCTGGCTCCAGCACAAATCAGCTCGGACACTTCCTTGACCTTAGTTTTCTTATCAATAAAATGGAGGTGCTAATGATATTGACCTCACACTGTTACTCTGAGCATTTAATGAGATAATCCACATAAGGCACGGAGCACAATGTCTGGCACACAAAAATCCTTCATCTATGTTAGCCTCAAGCCATTGGAGGTGGAGGGAGAGAGACCTCAAAGCGGAGGGGGATGCAGTGGTTTAGCATCCAGATTTCAAAGGAAAAAACTCGTGCCTTGGAATATTAACTAATATATTTATTATCTGTGTAAGTTTAGACAAGTTAATGAGTCTTTTTCTAAAAGTGTTAGCTTTTTTCACCCTCATCAGAACAGTTCTATCTTCCCTCATGAGCACTGAATTAAGAAAATACTTGCAACGTGTTCAATATAACGCTAGACACATAATAAGTGCTCAATTAAAATGTTTGTTACTATTTTGGTGTTGCTAAAATAAAAATCCCCCTTCCATAACTTCTTTTGCATATGGAGTGTTCAAATAGGCTCAGTTTCCATAACAGATATTTGCAAGTTCAAAGGTAAATAGAAAAATCTAGCTATTCATATGTAAGAATTGGACATGTCTTTGAAAGGGTGATGTTGTCTCAGCACAACCATCAGATGCCCTACTGGAGGACCCATAGCCAAGGGGCCAATGTTTGGATCTTTTTTGTATTTCCATATGACCCTGGCATAGAATGAGAGTTAATTCCCCGGTTCAGTATTGCCTGGTGTCTGTGGTGTGTGTCCTGGGACCCACATGAGAGGAGGTTAATTTAGACAATGAGGTAGACACAATATCTGCTTCCACGTTACTGACAGAAAGTGTTTCTTTTATATTCAGAACACTGTCTACCCCGAAAGTTAAATATGACGGTCACAAAATATTGGCAGAGAGTCAGTATAGAGTGTGACTCTGGAGTAAGACAACCTTTATTTAAACATTGGCTTTCCTCTTAGTCTTGGTGTTCAGGACGTTAATTTGCCTATTTGTGCGTTAGTTTCAGCCTCTACAAAATGGGAAGTCCTCATAGAACTTGCATTGTGTGATTGACGGAACGATTAAGTGAATTAATACATGAAAAGGGCTTAGCTGGTCTAGTAAATATTAGTCATTATCATAAATATTGTTTCACTACCAGTGGGCATGATTTTTGAGTAAAATAGTTATGCCCTTAGATTAGAGAACAAAGGTTGGCAAACTATGGCCTGCTGGTAAAATTCAGACCTCTCCCTATTTTTATAAAGTTCTATTGGAGCACAATCATGCTTGTTTATTTATCTGTTGTTTATGGCTGCTACAACCTTAGGGCAGAGTAGTTGTGACATTGATCTTATGGGTGTAAAGCCCCAAATATTCACTATCTGGGCCTTCACAGAAAACGTCTGCTGACCTCCGGTTAGGCAACTACCACAAACATATTTTCCTCAAAAGAAAAAGTTGGCATAGGAATTATTTATTCTGGGAAATATGTTTACATTCATGCATTTCCATTCTTTCAAGTGACATATTATACACTGCTAACAAGTGAAACGGAGACCTCAGATGGTGCTGCTCTGTGCTTGCTCGCTCTGCCCCCATCAGTTCTGCTTAAGGAGGCAACGTGCGTGAGGATGATGCTACCAATCCACTTTCAGTAGAATAAATGTCCTGTTATTTTCCAGTGGTGTTAAAGGATTTGCACTGTTCTATCCTCTCTTTCAATGGACTTCTGTTATCAACAGTCACATATGCTTATAAGGAGTGAGCTGGTTGGGATGCAGCCTGTGGCTTGGAAAAAGAATTTCCCTCTATATGAAGCGAAGCCAGCTGAGCTGGAGAGGGAATTGAACTCTCCTCCTTGGCTTTGTGCAGCCCGTGATAGAATCAGGCATCGGTTACTGTACTTATAAATGACCAAATTTCATTTGGTAAGGGAAAGAAACCAGCTTCTTTAAAAGGTATGTACTTTATACTTCTGTTTTTTTTAAACAGGGTATAGTAAACAAGAACTTTTCAAAGGTCAAAAGGTTATTCCATCCTCTAAGTGCTTGGTAGTGCCAATTTCCTGGTTTCACATTGTACCTATGTCAACTCAAACTTTTCATGTCAGGGCTGAAACCAGCTGGAGAAAGGCTTGGAAGACAAAGCCTCAACGCTGAGATTAGCAAATGAACTGGATAATAGAGATACGTATAATTCTGAAAACCATCATGCTTCGTTTTCTGAACTGCATCTAGAAACCTACTTATCTGTATTTGTGACAGACACAAACATAGCATATCAAATCTTTGCAAATTCAATGATAGAATTGAAGGCAAATAACCATTACCTTTCCCCTTAATTCATCTGCACATACATCTTTGATTACTGTTGAGGGAAAATGCCTTGGGTTTTTGACAAGCATAAAGACCAAAAAAAAATGCTTTATTCTTTTTTTAAAAAAATGAAAGCTCTAAAGTGGAAGAGGTAATTTCATCCCATGAAATTTTTATGTACACATAAGAGCAGCTATTGATACTTTTGGTCAAGTTAATGATTACGGTAATAAAGAACGTCAAACAAATTTATGTAAAACAAAGATCTGAGATTTCCTGATATGTCACAGACTGAAGAACCATACCTCTGTGTCTTTAGTACAACATGAAACACAATCCAGAGCACAGATGTTCAGCTTTTCCTTCTTTAGAAGATCACAGACCTTACAAGGATAGTTTTTGCAAGTGAGGAAGTGCACACAGAAAAGAGGGGTAGGAGTTGCAAGTCCCTGGAAGTGGTCATCTCATTCTAAAATCTTTTTCACCTAGAAAATAACTCAATGCCATCTTCTTTCTCCAGTCATTAATTAACAACGAAGGAGATAGTGGAAAGCTCAACAAATAAACACGTATAGTTAGTATATTCTGTTTGTGCGGAGGATAAAATGCTGAAGTAGCCTCTTGCGTCACCTTCGACTCTTTTCACAACATATACTCTGGGGTTCTTACAGTAACGAGGAACAGGAGGGACAGCAGGCTTGGGATCTTTATTTGGGCACACACTTCGGCTCTGCCACTCGCCATCTGTGTGACCTTGGGCAAACTACTTAATGTCTCTGTGGCGCCATCTCTTCATCTGAAGTAGGATCCTCTTGGGGCCTACTGGGCTGGGGTGAGGATTAAAGAACACATGCAAAAGAAGTGCTTGGAATGTGGCTGTACTTTTTTTCCTTCTGTGTGTCATTTCCTAAGTGTAGTGACTTGAATTGCGTCCCCATACAAAGAAAGGTCAAGTCCTTACTCCCAGGACACGGGTCTTTGCTGATAAAATCAGGTTAAAATGAGGTCGCACTGGATTAGGGTGGGCACTAAAACCAATGACAGTTGTCTTTATAAGAGAAAGAAGAGGACAGTTTAGACATAGAGACACAGGAAGGTGGTATATGTGAAGATGAGACAGAGATCGGAGTGATGAAACTGTTGGCAAGAAATGCCAAGGACTTCCAGGAACCACCAGAAGCAAGGACGGAGCAAGGAAGGATTGTGTCCCGGTCTTTGGAGGGAGCGTGGCCTCCAGAACTGTAAGATGACACACTGTCATTGTTTGAAGCCACTGGGTTTATGGTGCTTTATTAAAGCAGCCTTGGGAAATGAATCTAACAGTTAACCTAGGTGGAAAAGTGGGGTTTTGCTGCTATGAAACCAATGTATAGCTTTCTTATGAAAGCTATAACCCAATTACAGCCCAAGAAGACGGGGAAAGGGAAGAGGGAGGGGAGGGAAGGGGGGAGGATGGGTGGAGGGAGGGTAATTGATGGGGCCACACCTAAGGTGCATCTCACAAGGGTACATGTGAAATTTTCTAGGTATAGAATATAAATGTCTAAACAAAATAACCAAGAAAATGCTGTGAAGGCTATGTTAACCAGTTTGATGAAAATATTTCAAATTGTATATAAAACCAGCACACTGTACCCTGTGATTGCATTAATGTACACAGCTATGATTTAGTAAAAAAAATAAAAACAAAAACAAAACAGAAAGTGGGGCTTTGTGGAAGGAGAGAATGAGAAGCTAAAAGGTAAAATCCCAGTAACCTAGAACAAGGCTCACCTGTGCCTCATTGGGTGTTCTTTGAGTTTCATTATTTGATTGGGTCACAAATCTGTTCTCTGGCCTATAGGGGAATAGGAAGGGTGAAGATGGCAGTGTCCCCGTGTGAACGGGAACATGTCACACAGATTCCTACTACCTACAGCTGTGCTGTTGATACAGAAACTGCTTTTCAAAGGGCGCTATTTAAATTTAAATTCATTTCAATAAATAAAATTAGAAATTCAGTTTCCCAGTCATGTTAGCCACATTTAGCTTGCTCAACAGCCACATGGGGCTAGTGACCACCTGTTACACTTTGCAGATACAAACCATTTCCATCACTGTGTGCTGTTGGACTGTACCAGATAATGTTATTGTAAAGGATTTATTTAGGAGGCAAAGAAAGCAAGCAGACAGGTTGTGTAGAAAAAAGGATGGTGCCACACTCTTGATCACACAGATAAGCAACTCTGTAATCTATTAAAGAAAACAGAAAAAGCGAATATACTAGCACTAATACTTTAACAGCTCCTCATGAGGTGGGTCTCACTTGTTGAATGGCTTTTTGTTTTCTTCTTAAAGTCATCTATGCCACTGTTTGTCTGTAATGTAGACAAGGAATATTTATGATATGCAATTCTTTTAGACTGAGTATCAATACAGTGAGAAACTGTCCAGTGCCAAAGAGCACCATGGAAAAGTATTGCTTGCTGCTCCTTGATCTGATGGAGATACACCTTGCATAGAATTGGTTAATATTTTGGTCCCTTAACACAGTGGAGGAAATAGTGCTGCAAAACAGCAAATGAGATCAAGAAATTCGTGAGCTACGATCTCTCTCCACCTCTTCAGATTTAATCATACAGATGAATAAATTGCTATAAAAAATACCAAAAATAAAACTAAAAACAATGACTGAATCATTTTTTTTTTAATCTCATGTACTCTGTGTTCAGGTAGCAAGAAATTTAATTCCAATCCGACCAGTCTCCTGTGATTTTTTTTTTCCTTTCATCTAAGATATTTTTAATGCTCAGTGGCATTATAATAGAAAAGCATGTATTTTTGCCTGGTTTATACCCATCATCCTTACCATTACAACAAGATAAAAGCATTAAAGTAAAATTAATCATGTCAAAAGATTTTAGCAAAAACAAGTGAGACCATGCATAAAGCATCGCTTTGTCTGGTGTGAAGTCACGCTCTGATTAAAAACATATAATGAAAGTGAAAGTGATACATCATTGCCTTAGCAGTAGGGTTTTCTGAAAGTGCTTTGCAGTTCTCAACATAAAAATGTGGGATCATTTTGGTCTTTGAAACTCACAATGATTATTGTTCTAGCAAAATAACGGGAATTGTAATTTTTTTAACAAAATAAAGATGTAATAACCAGACAAGGCATGAAGGTAGGATTAATAATTAGAACACACTCTAAGGAGCAATAGTCTGTCTTGACATCCAGGCACAGAGGTGTGAAAGCGTCTGATCAGCCCTCCCCTTTCACAAAACCATAGCTAAAGGTGGCTAGGCCCTTAAGGTATTGTTTATAAAGCACAGCTGTTTGCTCTCTCAAAAGCCCTTAATGAACAGAAAGGTTTTATCAGAGAGTGATCATACATTCCCCAGCAATAGAGTCATTTTGTGTATGATACATAAAACCAAAAATTCTAAGTGGCTGGATATGTATGAAATGTAGGTTTGATCATTGATGTCACTATAGAGGCCTCTCATGGATTTGAAAAGAAATAGTTTACTTATTTGCACTTTGCCTTCATTACTTCTATATTTTGATGGAGATATCTACATATAATGACCACTCACTGAAATTAATGGGGTTTTTTGTTATTATGATCATGCTAAAAGTCATTTCAATTTTTTTTAATGATGTCTTTCTATATGTTGAAAGCCATCTTATTTCATGAGATTTATATGTATATAAATATACAATTTATACCTTCATACATATTTAACTCTGTTATAGATTATAGTTTACATATGATAAATAATAGAAAAAGTGATAATTATACAAACTCAGACATATTTAAGCTATCTGAGAGGAATAAAAAATTTAAAAATTCTACCTCAGATGCATTATAAGGCAATAATATTTAGAATGTATTCCTAAATTTTCCTTTGACATGGAGGCATCTAATCTTCTGGGAATGAATATCAGTCTTGAAAATAAAGCCATATTGATGCAGACAGTGATAGAATGACATCAAACACCTACCTATTCTGATTGATAACTTATCATAGGAGAATGAGAACAGTTTACATGTGACATGAAGAGCAAACCAAATATTTGTGAACATAAGGGGCACTGTTATAGTCATTAGGGCTCTAAGCAAATACTCTCCTTCTGAGACTTTGGGAGGATTGTACTTCTCCACTGACTTTGAAGTTAGGTGTGGCTCAGTGATTTGTTCTTGTCAATACCATGTGTGATCAGCACAGAATTTCAAGAGCCAGTGTGAAACTTCCTCTCCCCTACCAGGACAATGGTGATATGCCAAATAGTAGAGTTCCTATCAGCCCGGGTATCAGAACAGACTGGAACAGACCCCCAGTTGACATGACATAGACACGTGATATAAGAAAAAACAAATTTTTATTCACATAAATCACTAGGACTTGGGATTGCTGTTGTGGTTGTCTAATCTGACTGATACAGGCAGTGCTACCAAGAAGATCTGGTGGCTGTTGACAAGAAAATTGAGATGAGAGGGTAGAAAGATGGAAACGCACATATAGTATGGAAGGTCAGTTGGTCAAATTGTTATTTGCTCTTAAATGGAAGTTTAATCAGTTATTTACTGAACTTCTTCCTCCCAGGGAAGAGGCTGAAAAACAGAATATTGATAGTAGTGTGTATTGGTTGCTATTGCCTGCAGTTGGCAAGATGTGTATATATATATATATATATATATATATATATATATATATATATATATCAAGAGATGGCTTTGGAAAAAAAAATTGGCCCTTATATGTATAAGTAGGATTTAAAAGAAATAGAGTTTAGAAATCTAGGCATGTGCAGCCTTGGAAGAAGTAATATTTTTCAACTCCATCTGGTAAAGAGATGAAATTAGGAAGAATTTTGAGCAAAAATGTAAATTAAAACAGCATGGTGATAGAAAAAAAATTAAAGATATGGTTTCCCAGTAGGGTTAGGATGTCTTAGAAGAAATGTCAACCAAGGATGAGACACACAGTAAATTCTAACACAAGGAAAAGTAAAAGTAAAGTAGGCCGACAGATATGAAGATATAGAGTGAGTATTGGAGGGTGTGTATATGTGTGTGTACGTGTGTGTGAAAATGAGAGAGATATGTGGGCAAGAAAACAAAGGAAACAGCAGCCTAAGATGCTTTTCAGAAAACATATGTAGGCATAGTCACTGGCCAAGGAGAGGATGGAAATGTAGGGAAATACCTGAATTTCCTAGAGAATTATTTGCCAAAAGATTCACCAGCATGGACTAAGAGAAGCTGTTAACAATTAGATACCTGAAACCATTACTGTCCCCTAAATATTACAGACAGGCAATGTACTTAGAAACTCTTCTACGCCCAGGAAATGCATATTTCTCAGTCTGAATTTTTATTGTTCAATTTTATCCCCTCAATTTTATCCTGTTTAAATTCCTTTCTCTAAGGAAGGATATTACTAAGGAAGATAATGGAAAGAGAAGGAGGAGCCAGGAGCCACTGGAGAACAAAGAACAGAATTGGGTTGAGTCCTAATCAGGGAACACAACCCACCCCTTGGGTTAGCACCCATCAAAATATCTATTTTGTGGAATTGCTAAAAGGCAAGGTTCTTTGCAAATGGAAGTGTTTACTGGGGTGATCTCATCCCTGTTTCTTCACTGGGCATTGTGCATAAGGGAACAGGTAATTCATCTCTTCAGTGTATTTGCAGGATCAGAGGAGTCTCAAATGACCCTGATGTTGACAGGATTAGCTGTCACTCAGAGACAGTCTATGAGGAGCTTGATAATTTAAGGTGATTTCCCCTTGAGCAAAGGGGGGAGCACTGTAAGGAGAGTACACTGAATAGCTGATGTCTAGTAGGACAGATTATGGTAGTCACATTGGGCTCTCTGCAAATTCTCTGGATCTCCTCCCTCCTGAACCCAGATAAAATTATACTTTCCTATACTTTCCTTGTAATGGGATATAGTCTTGTGACTGAGCAGAAATGATACGTTACTTCTAATTGTTAGGGTAAGACACTACAGCTTATCCCCCTCCCTGCTGCATCATTGGAGAAAGGGCATGTCAGGATGGAGCCATATGCCTGGGTCCCTGAATGACTCTGCTGAGCAGATGCCCTCCATCAACCTTGCTGGATGTGTAGCACAGGGAGAAATAATTTTTTTTGTCAGTTTAAGCCTCTGGAATTGTGGAGTTGTTTGTTATTGCAGCATAATCTAGCTGATACTGACTGATCCACATAAACTTCATGCCAGAAATAGAGATTTCATTAGGAATGTGTGCCTTCTTTCTCAAACCTTAGATGAGTGGAAGATGAGATTAAATCTTTTGGTTTTATGTGGTTATAAAATAATTCCAACTAAACTAAAAATAGAATAAACATTTATTGAGGAACAACTCTAATCCAGATACTTAGCCTGGAGATTTCTTTGTATTATCATATTTTATTCTCACAGAAACTCTACGAGCCAAATATAATTATCCTTAATTTATGGATGAGGTAAAAAGATCTGAAAGTAAGCAGCATCTTCGCAAGTCAGAGTCAACACATATTTGGGGTGTACTTAATTTAGATCTATCTGTCCCTAAAGATGTGAGAGTGAATGTGTGAGCATGTGTGTGTGTGTGTGTGTGTGTGTGTGTGTCTAGTTTCATTTTGGCACCATGTTGCTTCCAAGACAGAGTTAAAATATCAAGAAAGTTGCATTGAATTATGACTTATCTGTAATCTCAAATGCAAATTTTGTCACTTACACATCGTAGTGTGCAGTTTAGTCCATAAACCACAAATATATTCTTTACCTCTAAGAGTAGGTTGTTCTCTCAATTAATCTATTCTAGTTCTATTGTGTGCACATGGTACCATGCCAAGTTCAATGGATCCATTTAGATTTTCATGGGTCAAATGGGTCAGCACAGAGTAAGTCCCATTCATCTGTTTGGACTCTTTTGACTAATGACACTCTCTGGTGAGACAAACTGGTGTGGTATCTGAGGGTGCACTGTTTGATGGAATACAGGGACCAGCATGCTATTCCTTGCTGTGCCATTAAGTCATTGTGTGACTCTGGGGATAGCACCTCCTCTCTCTGCATCACTCAAAGTGAAAAGCAAAACCCAAACATCGTGCACCTGCCATAGGGGTTCCTAGATGGCCTGGTTTCTGCTAGTGTCTTTAGCGACATCTTATATCTCTCTCCCCCTCATTCTATGAATTCAGCCATGCACCTGGCTCCTGCAGGGACTTTGAACTTACTGTTAACTAACCTGGAGAAGTATTATCTCAGGTCTTAACATGAGCCTAACTAAATCTTTCTCATCCTTCAACTCTCAGCCCAAACACCACTTTTTTTTGTGATACGCTTTATGACTCCTAAATTATATCAGGTCTCTCCATTATAAAAACTTAGACATTTTATACCTTTTCTTCAGAACACCATCACTTTGTGCTTTTAACTGGGATTATTTACTAATGCGAGTTTCCCCCACTAAACTATAAACTTGGTAAGTGCCTGGTAATACTTGTTTTGGCTCAGCATTGTATGTTCTGTGCTTAGTACAATCCCTATTACATAGAAGATACCAATTATTTTTGTTAAGTGAATGAAATAAGTGTGTAAAATGAGAGGGTTTGGCAAGGAGATCATTTAATCTTTAAGTACTTATATTCAATGGTTTGTCAGACTTTGCCTTCAATTTTCCCTGGAAATAACACAGAGCAAATTTAAGCAGCCCACATGACTCATAGCTCCTTCATGCCAGACTCAGTAGCAAATAGCACAGCTTGTGTGTAAAAAAGGCATCAGAATTATTTGTACACACACTGTTCTCTGGAGAAAAAGAAATTGCTATATTTGAGAGAGGTAAAAACAAGAAATAAATGAGAGCTGGTCAAATAACGTCAATCAGTTTTTCTAGGCACCCAGCTTACTTGAAATACAGTATTTGGGGTGACCATCACACATATTTTTAAAAAGAAAATCTATGAAAAATCCACTAATCCACTGGTGCATGAATACACAGTAGCAAATAATCCAAGATATATAG
This sequence comes from Perodicticus potto, assembly GCA_963574655.1. Classification (NCBI taxonomy): domain Eukaryota; kingdom Metazoa; phylum Chordata; class Mammalia; order Primates; family Lorisidae; genus Perodicticus; species Perodicticus potto. Next base: position 34,384 of record CAUYRH010070286.1, read on the forward strand.
CAATGTGCAGTCATGTGCCTCAAATTAGAATTGAGCTCACTGAAGGTAAAATTAGATGCTAACATATTTTAAAAGTCCAAATACGATTCTCTCTCCTCTTTCTTTGTCCAAAGTCATGGAGGCAATTGGTCCAAGAACTGAAATAGAAAGTTCCAAGCTGAGAGAGATCAACTGATAATGTTATTGTATGAAAATATTTAGATTGTCATGTTTTCACTAACACTGAAAACAAGTTAGAAGGTTATCCCTACTGGTAATTTGTGTGTATGTATGCACATACTTTTATTTTTATGTTGTAGAGAAGGTTACAGCTTTTTGTTTTAAGTATATAAGTGAACAAAGTGAATGAAGCCAGCCAGAGTGAAAGAATCAGCATGTATCTAACAAAAAGAATTCCTAGAACACAATAATCTACATCCTACTTTTTGTTGGTTTGTTTGTTTCCTTTGGACCCATGGCATCATGTACATTTAAGGCAAGTACTAGCCCATCGGGGTCACCAAAAAGAGATTCTTTCATACAATCACTAGGAAATTGCAAAAAAGTAAGTATTATCAAGCATACAAATACTACATAGAGAAGTCACTCCACCCACTTTGTTTCTGTCTGGTAGGAATTTAAGTTTATTCAAAAGTTTAACATATACAATCCCATGTCTACTATCTCTTCTTCAATAACTTCAGAGTGGTAGTTTAAAGCTCAAGCTCCTTCTGAATTTCCCTGAGTGTTTTTGTGCTTTTTTTTTTAGATGGGCCTTCTTTTCAGGCATCAGCTGTATCTTCAGAAGGTCTGTAACCCCCTTCACTCTGGATACAAGGAACACTGAGGAATAAGTCTCCATCTGCTCCATATGGGCCCTTTGTAATGATGGAACACTGAGGAATAAGTCTCCATGTGCTCCATACGGGCCCTTCGTAATGATGGAACCTGGATACGCTCTAAGATTCTTCAAAATACTTCCTGTTAAATCAGCTACAGATAGGTCAATGTTTCAAGAAGTACAGACTTTCATTTTAATAATCTGATAGGCCCTGATAATCACTTCTTCGTGGACATTTTCCCATTGCTCAGGATCTTTGTCAGTTCCTATATCGGAGCTCAGATTATTCAAAGGGACAACCAGCAATGGTCACTCCACACTCTAGTTTCTATGCTCTCCAAAGATTCATCTGTAACAGCTTTCAGAGAGGACACCTAGTTTTTGCTCAATCAAAACTCCAAGACGAGCAGTATCTTTATTACAGCCACTTCCAACAATACGGTTTTGGGGAAAACGCTCGACTTCCAGGCTACATAAGATATCCACTGAATTGGAAACAACTATCAGTTTGCAGAGGAGAGGCTGCACTATAAAATACTGGAAATGACTAATTTGAAGATGGCCACATTTCTCTGGACTAAATTAAGGCGCGTTTCTCCATTTTCTTGGAGTGCACCTGCTGTGATAATCACTAGGTTGGAGTTTGCCTTAATAAGGTAATCTTTGCTGCAAGTGTATTTGGCATCTTCATGAAAGGGCTGTCATATTGAACATCCATCGTTCCACTCTTTAGTTTGCCTTCATCAGTATCTACAAGGCCAAGTTCAACACTCAAGACCTTTAGTAAGATGCTGATAGCACAGGCCATACCAACTGATCCTGTTCCTATAACAGAGACCTTGTTGTGGTGAATTGGCTCTTCTAAAATGAAATTCTTCATGGGTCAGTCACCGTCTCGGCCGCTGAGGTGGCAAGCCATGCCCTGAGTGGGATGCCTGCTGCTTCCCTGCAACTCACAGCCACCCTGGGGCCCTGGAAAGTCCCTCCAGCCGAGTTCACTCTCCTGCTGGCCCACAGAAGTGCCACAGCCCAGCTCGTGGTCTGTCACTCAGGAGATGGTGGAAGAGAACACAGAAAAGCCACAGGAAAGAATGTCGAAAGTCCAACACAGCTGGTGACCCTAGGAAGCGTCCTGTGTGCCCTGACTGTGGCTGCGCAAATCCTTTATTTAGTCCTTTGGATGGGAGAGAGCTCAGTGGAGTGAGGAAAGGCCTTCCCTAGCAAGTGAGTCCTGTAAGTATTATAAACAGGGATTCTTGTTGACACTTTGACAGGTTTAACAGGCCACCTCAGACCCATTGTGAATTCTTAAAGCTTTCCAGCCTGCAAAGCTGATCCCAGCGACCCCACACTGAGCAGAAAGTGAGGCCCAGCCCAGAGCTCACAAGGCAGGGGAGCTCCGGCTCCACTAAGGCAGACGCGGCCACGCGTCTCTTGTCAAACCATTCAGGGCTTTGCCAGTTAGCCAATGGTAATGTAACAAATCCAGCCAGCAGGCCCGCTGCAACGGGCTTACCTAGGAAATTACACCTTCAACCCGGGGAAGTGAGTTGTGGGTGGAGCCGGAAGCGTCCAGCCAAGAGGAGGACCCCGTCTTTCACTCCCAGGGCCCGCGGTCTCTGCTCCTGCGTCTGGCGCCAACTCTACTTGTAATTCTTAATTCTTGAATATTCCTTCAAATAGCCCCAATGTAATATGGTTCTTGGTAACCTCTCAAGCCCCCATCACTTACTATTTCAACCTCAGACTCTCCTATAGAAATACAAATTTATTTCAGTTTCTAGAAAGGTTTATATTCTATCTTTTGGCATTCCCAAAATTGGGTCGTTACTAAAATACTTTACCATCTACCTCTTTGCCTAGATAATTCCTATCCATTTTTCCCCCCAATTACAAAAGGTCACTTCTAGGAAAGCTTCCCTAACCTCCATGTTTAGATTACAGGCCCCTTTTTAGGGTTCCCACAGTACACTAGGGTTTCTCTATGTATCCCTTAACACACTGTGTTAGAATTGCTTCCTTAGGTGATTGAGAGGCAAGACTATCTTTTTTTTTCTTTGTTGTTTAGACAGCATCTCACTCCATTGCCCTTGGTAGAGTGCTGTGTGGTAACATAGCTCACAGCTACCTCGAACTCTTGGGCTTGAGAAATCCTCTTGCTATGTCCTCCTGGAGCAGCTGGGACTACAGTCATATTCCACTATGCTGGGCTAGTTTTTCTATTTTTAGTAGAAATAGGGGTCTTGCTCTTGCTCAGGCTGGTCTTGAATTCCTGAGCTCAAGCAATCCCCACTCGGCAGCCTCTCAGAGTGCTGGGATTACAGGCTTGAGCCACTGCACCTGGGGCAGGCGAGATTGTTTCATATGCACGGGCTAGCCTACCTTCCAGCACAAAGTGGGTATTAAGTCTAAATTTTTCTCAGGCATTTTCACAGTCTTTCTAGAAGTACTTCATTGTTTTCTGAGGTTCTGCTGCAATGGGAAATATGCTATACACAAACTCTACATATCTGCCTCAGCAATTAAATTAAGTTAAATAATTTGTGGGCCTCAGTTCTTGGTAGTAAAGGTAATATGAATAAAGGAAGTTCACAGGTACAAAACCCTTAATTGAACTTAACATTTTATTTTCTTCAAAACAAATCATAACTTGACTTTCCTCCCAATTTATTCTCAAAGAACAGAAATGAATTTAAATAAAGAAACAGAAGGGCCAAGAAATAAGTCCTACATGCAGGTTTATTATTGTCTCAATAATCAATAATAAGCAATTAAACCATTCGGCGTTTTTCAGATATTGGGTATGAGCAAACCTAAATTTATCTTTTGGAATTGAAGCTCAATATCTTATATGAAGTTTGTTTTTTCATTACTTTTCCTTCAGCTCTTATAGAAAATATATGTTTTTTAAAAAATATCAAGAATCTATCAGCTTTCTGATCACTGTGACTCTTAAAAGAAATAGATGACAACCAGCCACAGGACCCTTGATGGAATCAAGTTAAATGTCCTCACTGGCCAGAGGCAGCAACGTAAGAAACCACCACACGACAGTTTCCTGATCTCTGAATGACAACTAGAAAGCCCCAAATCCTTGCACTATAAAGTAGAGGAAACAGTTGTAAATCAACTAAAGTGAAGAGGAAGAAAAGGCATTTCCTCCACCTCTAACAAAGGGAACTGAGAGTGATCCAAGGTAGAAGCCAGCTTTTCTGCTTAGTTTCATAATTTTCATTCTTATGTTATGAAAGAGAAGTCATCATTAGCACATAGAAGGATAAATATATATTTGGAAGGCTTTGTTCACAGAAAGGAACAAAGAAGCTCTGAACAAATAGAATCTCTTATCTAAAATGTAGGAAAAAGGGAAGCTAATTCCTGGGAAATATCTTTATCCATAGTAAGGAAATAGGCCCATGGGAAATACATACAGAATGGGGAGCTCTTGGCTCCTGTCCTGTGGGGGGAAATGTAAGGAGCTTGTATGCATGGACTTCATGAAAATTTGGGTACAGATGGAATCTGTTTCAAAAAGTATACAGTAGCCACAGGAATTGTTTTGTTTGATCTCTGCACAGAGGATTTAGGGCCTGCAAAGTGCAGGCAGCGTGATTTTTGCGTTGGCTACTTTAGTATTCATGTCTCCTGTACTGCTTTCTAATAAGTTAAGAGGAAACGGCAGACTGCATGCAGGAGTGAGAGATGCAAGAAAAGCAGTCCTGAAAAATAAAAATGAACAAAAGTGTGTCTCAACTTCTCTTTTATTATGAACAGGCAAGAGAACAGCAACGCCAATCTCATTGTTAGTGCTTAACACTTGCCTCTTACAAAAGGAGTGCTAGCCATTTTCACACATATCTACCAACACTTTTCTGATTCTTGACAGCAATTTTATACTGATATAGTAAATGGTTTTTCCAAAACAGAAGATAAACATTCAGTCTGTACCAGCATATTACCTGAACGGTCAATGAGAATATTTGTTCCCTTTGCTGTTTGGGTAGACCAAACCAATGGCTGGCTGGCTATTTGAATTTTATTTCCTTTCTATTAGATAGAGTCATTTTTTCAATGCTACTCACCTCCACTCCATTTCATTACTTAAGAACACCCTTTTAAAGTGTTTCTAACATATAAATAGCATAGCAGGATATGAGCTAAGGAAAAGTAGGATGACCTTCCTTCTCATTCTCCTGTGTAAATGGTATAGCCTCCGTGAGTGGGGCCCTGTAGTCCTGCCTGTGGAATGGCCACTTTCTAAGAGGACCACATCTGCGGGGCAGGCTGAGAAGTGTCTGCTCAAGCGAAGTGGTTTCACAAACTCTAGGTAACCTCAGGTTTTAGGTATTTGTCAGTTCATATGTTACTTTGCATGAAGAAAGTTATTCTATAAATAAGTAGACCCCCCAAACCTATGACTATTAACTGTCATCTTCACCTTCCTGACAAATAAGCTTAGCACTTCTCCTGGGGTAAAAGGTGACAAGTGGGAAATTCTACAATCCCTAATGTTTTATTAGATTTGGGGGCAATCTGGATATTTTATTATTCCAATGAGAAACAGTTCTTCATTTATTATTACATGGTCCCCAAAGCATGAAAATCTGTCAGTTACCTGACTTATGTATTCAGTTTTACCAAACAAGATGCCTTGATTAAAAAATACAAACCAATAGTAGCAATTATCCAGATAAAATGTCTCCATTTCTTCAACAAATATGAAAAATATGCCTTCACTTGGGGCTATGTGGTCACAGACTAGCAGGTAATAAACTATCTTTTAAAAGCATAAGTCTTAGTGAAATGAAGAATGTTGAGTAGAGTAGATATTTATTTGAAAGCTATGAGTATGTCTGTAGAAAAAATGTTCAAGATTTTTAAATATATTCCCATTATAAGAACTTTTCTATATTTACATGTTAATTTCTTTATTTCCTCCCATTTCAAGCTGATAAATTGAGTCAATAGATACCTATTTGTTTTTACTTCTTAGTCTGTAGACCGTTTCATCTAACATGTGAAAAATATGAAAATTGGCTCCCTCCCTTGAAGTGGATGGAAGCGGCAGGTCGTGGGTCTGTTGCTGTGTTATTTCTCTCTCTTCTGCATGGACAGCTTACGTTGACTGATACCTCTCAGATACAGGGGACAGTCCTATGCTGATGTTGGTGTTGCTGTCATAGCAATACTGCCTGCAATTCGTTGAGTGCATTCTATGTGTCAAATGATTTATAAACACAATTTTATTTAAAAAAATACTCATATGACCCCCATAAAATGAAAAAAACCAGGATTCAGAGTATTTGTATGACCATAGGCCCTAGATGTAGGTTGCCACCTAGGTCTGTCTGGTTCAAAACTCATGTTTTCTTCCTGCATCCCTCCCAGTATGGAGTTAAATCAGGCAATGTGAAAACTTTCAGTAGGGAGACTATATGTTCCAGTCTACACCTGCTGTGCTGGCATCATTAACAGGTTCTCCTTTCATGCTCAAAACTGTCCCAGTTTGGACAATGGGTTTGATAATCAACCTATCTTTGAGCAGGGTTTAAAATGAACAGAATACTTTTCTAAGGTATTATTCACAAAGCTTTAATTAATTTTTCCGCCTTTACTGAAGGCCTTCAAACAACTAACAAATTGGACCCAGCTTGGTGCATTTGAAAAAACAAATAGATTTGTGGATAAAAATCATTTATTGGTTGGATCTAATACCTTCCTGTCTCTTAGCCTCTGTTTTTCTGTTGCCTGTCTTTGAGAATCTTTTGTTCTTGCTCTTTTCTCTCTGTTCACCTCATCTCCTTGTCTCATTCGGCGGAGGCTTTCTCTATTCATCAAGTGTCAAAAATTCATTCTTTGATTTTACTTTTGCTGTAGTTTCTGATGACTCTTTAAAAGACAGTTTGGTCACTCACTCAGACATTTAAATCACTATCAAGTGTATTTTTGCCAAAAAAAGAGAAATGAAGATCATTTGGAGACAATGCTAACTTATTTTTCTTTTTCTCCTTCTCCCTAATCTCACTGCTACTGTTCCGCCACTTCTTTTCTACAGCCATAGTGTATTGGCGTCCAGGGAGCTTTCTCATTGCAGTTTCTGGACAATGCTACCGCAGGTTTCGTTGGGGTAAGCCAGCTCCAAAGTGTGTTTCAGGCACTACCTCATGTGACTTTTCCCCTCTCCTGCTCTTGTGGGCAAACTGTTGTCTTGATTCTATTATTTTAAAGGGTTTTCAGGAAGAGGAAAGGAAATGATTTTTAAGAAATAAATCTGATAAAATATATAACTGCTTAAAAGACACATGCGATAAGAAAATCTGACTTTCACTTTTGTTGGTTTTAAATGTATGGCTTTGATTTATGGATCAAAATTGCTCATTTATTATTTTATCTGTACAGCCCTGGGCCATTTTGACAGTTAGAATTTAGTTTTATTGACCAGTGCAGCCGCTTGTGCCCACGAGGGGACTGGTGCACACAGCCTGCTGCACTCAAGAAACGATGATTTTTGATTCCATGACTGAGTCCGATTGGGAATCATAACCGATATAACAATAAGTTCCAAATCTCAGTGCCCAAGGCAAGAGGTTTGCTGTAAAACACAATCACCCTTTAAGGCGGGGAGGCGGAAATCCTGGGTGGAAGTTTGTGAGCACAATTTCACGTGGCTGGGCTAGACCATAAATACATCTGCCCACCCCAACTGTGCAGCCATTGAAGGGGGGGCACTTCTCGCAAGACCCCATTCCATAGACTAAAGATTAATGAGCAAAAAATGCCAAATGTTAGTTACAGAACCAATGAACTAAACCACTTCAATGAGAGGATATTTACTAGTGTTATTAACCAATCTTTCACTTTTCAGTCAATAACAAAATAATAGAAGAATTTTGAGGGGGAGATTTTTGGTCTTCCCCTTTGGCCCCACCCCCTACCTTTGCAGCACACACGGAAACACAAACCAGGACAGAAATAATTCAGGCCCATTTGACTACCAAATTGGCCACCTCTGCAATGTTAATTTAGTCTTTTTACTCTAAATCCCCCATGATACATAAGCAAACCTCCAAAGGGGAACAAATCAATAAAATGTGTAATTTGATTAACCATGTTTTCAAATTCTTCAAGACAGGTCTAACCTGAAATAAAAGTAAGTAAATAAATTAATAATGCACTCACTCGTGAGTATTTTCCACGTCTTCTTTTCTTCATCGTAATACTGAACCAAATTGCTGGGGAGCCGGTCGGGTCCAGGAGGCAGCCCTCCAACCAATAACAGCATTTTCTTGTTAGAGCGAATTCTTCACCCAAAACAAAAGAGGAGATGAATAACCACATTATTGTAGAGTCTTTTTAGTGGCAACGAAATCATAACCATCAAAAGAATGTTCCTTGCTTGCAGATTTCTATTTCATTTTTTCCTGTTTCTTCTCTCATTCATGTCTCAACAATTTTTTTTGAACCAAGCAGAAAAATGATCAGAAGAGCTTCACGTCCCCATACTCATAGAATAATAAGCTCCCTTTATGCAATTTGTTAGAGGTTCATTCTAGAACGACCTTTTTCTTATATTATCCCTTTAAATCATCACTCTTTACAGCTGAGTACACATGAAATGCTCTGGAGTTGTACTAAGGTTAAGCATTAAAGTTGCATGTCAAAAATCGTATTAGTCAAAATCATTATTATAAGCCATTCTCCACTCAAAGAACCTTGAAAAAATTAAGGTTATGCAGAGAGTTTGTGAGCCAACTCTTTAATCACCCAGGGAACTTCAAATACCAGTTTGGTACAATTAGTAGCACAGGGCTAACTGGGCTGGGTTAACCAGTCCAAACCTGATTTTTCGTTTGTTTGTTTGTTTGTTTGTTTAATTTAGCTTAGACTTCTGCCTTCTCTCCTTTTCCCCACTCCCAGCTCACCCTCCCCTCTGCTCTCCCCCTGTGCACCACTGGCGATATAGCAGCACCAATTGGTAAAAATGAGCCTGTGATGTTGTTGTGAGCCTCCCCAGAGTGGAGCCCTGCCAATGCTTGCCACTGATCCAGCGGCATGAACCTGCTCAACTGTGCAAAGTCACTCTAATTCCCTCCCTCTGTTTTTCTACCTTCTCCCCCAGGGGGCAACCACTGAAAGGAGTGACTACCCACCCATCAAGAGCTGGCAATTCGCTGCTATTAACCGTGACTGTGATTCCCAGTCTGCCTGGCAGTTCCCGAGAACAGGCCTGCAATGTCTCATATGCAGTAAAAGCTGTAAGATGCACCCTGGCCGGCACATGCGACCTGATGGATGTACAGTCCTCGGAACAGTAATGGATTGAGCACACTTGGTGACTGAAGCAGGGAGAGGAGGCCCAGACCCCCACAAGGGGCCTGCTGATTTAACAGTCACTTTACATATAATTGAACTTTTCGTTTACCTGAAGGCTCAAGATGGTGGTGGCAGAAAGGGAACAACGATGACTGAAGGAGAGGAGTTAATAAATATAAAAGGGTTATTCTTAAATATGATCTCAACTCACAGTGTGGCCCCTTCTGATTCAAGGATGCTTGGCGAAATATGCCCTTGTGGAGAAGCATTGTTTGTTGGTTAAGAAACTAACATTCAGAGAGTTAACTTAATACAGTTAATGACATTTCCATGTGAAGGAAGGGAACAAGAGAATTCCTTTAATGAAACTCTGGTGCCATTAAATGCATTGTATGTGCCTCAGTAGGAAAAATACCTTGTGGAGAAATGCCTGTGTTAGAGACTTATGGATAGAGGGAGCTGTACTTACAGAAGGATGACTAATGTGACAGCAGCTTGCAATGCTAATTTTGCCACCCTGTGGATATAGTTGAGGGAAAGGAAACAAACAAAACTTCTTTGAATTTAAAGTACATTTGAGCTGGTTCATATGCCTTATAGACAAGTAGTTGTTGGCAAAAAACTTAGAAAACAACAGCAAAGAGTGGCATACTTTGAGGATTTCCGGGACAGAGGTAGCTTTGTGAAAGGGATTAAAAAAAAAAATCAGTGCAGTAAGTACCTCTCTTTTATTTGGAAACAATACATGCATAATTCACAGGCTATATGATCTCCTAAATTTATGGCCACAGAACTGATAGATGATTTTTTTTAACTGTCATTTTTAGTCCAAATAATTGATCACTTTGTGAGTGTAAGACAAGTCAAGATGAACTCAAATACTCTTTTTAGGTTGCTGTAATGTCCCATGTGCAGATGGACCTGTTCAGCTGGAAGCCATGATTGTCTGACTGTCCTGAGATTGCTTGTCTACAAGCTTCCAGACTATAGGTGGGGGCAAACAGAGCAATATCAACAGGATAGACATAGCAGAAAGGGCTCATTGAAGTAGTGGTTGTAATAAAAGCAATGTAATTAAGTATCTATTTAATTTTTAAAGTTTGGGAATCACAGTCAAGGTTAATAGCAGCGAATTGCCAGCTCTTGATGGATAGGTACTCACTGCTACATTTTAAAATATCCATTTTAACTTTTTAGTTTTTAAAATGCACTGCTTTAAAAACGTGTTTAATAAATAACAAAAAGAGATGACTGCATGGCTTAAATATGTTTCTAAGGTCATTTCATTCATTAATAAAGAACGGCTTCCCTTGACCAATCCCACTCTCCACACTGATTTAGAGGGAACATCTCTGCGGATAAGGAGATGAGCTAGATGAGTCTTTGTCCTCTCTGCCCAAAGAGCCAGACATTACCATGTGTCCTCTACAAACAGGATGGAGACTACCCAATAGAAGCCACTGAACACTTAGCAAATGGTAACAACTTCCACCCTGCCAACGATGACATGATTCAGGGGCTAGCTAGAACAGCAGCAATGAAAGACTCCATATAACTAAGGCAGATCCCTAAGCTATGTAGGCCTCTGTGGGGAATGGATGAAGAATTACATGGAAGCCTCACTGACTGTGTTTCCTATGAAGGGGCAATATTTTGAGGCAATAATGTAGGGTCTTAGAGAGTAAAGACAAATCCCAATCTAGGCATTGTTATATTTGTATATATCTACATTTTTATACTTAGAGTATTTTGTTTCCAAATCTTGTGTTTTCCAACCCAGTATCAATATTATTTGATTCTGATTAAGTAATATTTAATCTAATTTAACTCAGTTTTCCAACCTAGTATCAATACGATTTAATTCTGAACAAAGCTTAAAGCTCTGCTTTGTGATGATGAACCACGTAGAAACCAAAAATAGGATAAAGCATGTGAGAAGTTGTATGGTACAGAGCAAAGAACACGTCCAATAACAAAACATATTAGTTTTCTTGCCATTTTCTCTGTTGACTCTTAAAAGAGCTCAATTGGTAGGTAGAACTCTCCACGTTACAGACAGGTGAGAAAGTTCTCATAATTATTATATGAAAATATACATTTGGATATTACATAAAACTATGAAGCTTTCTGGATCTCAATACAGGGAACTAATAGAGATCACTCTACATTTCTTATTGTTTAAGAATAATACAAATGAGAAAAAACCATCACATATTTTACTTTGATATAAATGCAATGTCAACTATTCAATTACTCCTAGAAAGTAATACATGTGAATAACTCCCGTGGAAAAGCTTCCATTCTTTTTACAATGTACAATTATAATAGTGACAATGACAGTAATGACAGATAATAATGAATGTGTGTTGAATATTGAACCCCTAATTATCATGCTATTTGTATGATGTGTGTGAACTTCAATTTGAAAACATTATGGAAAAAAAGATACTTTGTGAACTACAAAAGTAAAATTAGAAGAACCTGAACTATACTAATGGGGGTGTGAGAGGGGTTCAATTCTTTTCTAAATAATTCCAGCAGAGCTTTACAGATTTAATTTTAGATTAGTCAAAATCTACAAATGTAGTCTGAGTGAAATAATTAGAGCTCCCTCGTATAGCAACGTGATATACTTTATAGAAGCTCTTTACTTAGGAAACCAATTTAGCCAAAATTAATATATTCTCTTCAAAGCTTTTATTATTTTAAAAATATTTCTTTCTTTGCTCCTTGCAGTACCACTGAGACCAATGTAATATATTTTAAAACAGAATTAGAGAAATTTAAACAAAAAGCTGAGTATATCGTAAGTAATAATATGCGAAAGTTTTTGACTTGAATTCCTAGGTTCTTGCACAGAAAAATGTAAGGTTAAAAAGGCGATAGAATTTGAAGGTCTCCTCTGTTCCATCTCAGTAATTGCCCAACATTTACCATGTGTCACATTTGAGTGTGTGTGTGTGTGTGTGTGTGTGTGTGTGGGCTGGCGCGCATACATACTTTGGTTCCGGGGATGAATGATTGAAGGATGACCTAAAACCTCCTGGTGTAAACAAATTTTTCATCATACTGGTGTTCTAAGTATGGTAAAGTCTCATTTATTTATATTTCAGTGATTTGGAACTTCAATAATTAGGAAACAGGCCAGATAAAGTTTTCCTTTCCATGCTACATGAGAAAAGTTTTCATTAACTAGATTGCAAAAAGAGCTTTAGTCTATTCAAGAAATCAGTTGATTTACTAGTACTTTTAGAAAAAAATTCATTTATATATTGCAAATACTCACTTGCTTATGAAAGAAGGCATTCTGGAATGTTCTAAGATTCATTGCATCATGCAGTTAGAAGAGAACTTAGAGTCAGTGTAGTTTTGTGATTCCCAAGCCTGGCTAGTTACCAGGATCATCTGAGGGGATTAGAAATTTTAGATTCTTGGTATAGATTCTCAGTTCCCAATTCCAAGAGATAATGGCTCAGTGGGAGGAGGCTTTAAAAATCAAGAATGTTTCACAGCCTCTCAACTGATTCTAACACACAATGAGACTTGGGACCACCAACTTGGCCCAATTTTCTATATAAGATAGAAATCTTTTTAATAGTTTTTTCATAAGTAATTCTTATTTGGAAATTTATACTGAAATGGACCTTAGGTTTTCAAATGTACAACATTCTGAATCTTGTTGGACAGATAGATAGATGTGTTAGGTGTATTTTGTCGCCTTATGCTGAGCTGAAGAACCAACCTAGGTTTTCTAGAGAAAAAGCCAAGAGCCTCCTGCTGTCACTTGCAGCACTTCAGATACTGGGGAATCTTGAAAGTCTTCCTTTCTTTCAGAAAAAATTTCTGTTTTCCTTTCCATCCTGGTCCCCTCCTTGGGTATTCTCTGAATTATCACTGTTCCTTTTAGAATATAAAGGTCAGAACTGTACACAACCTAACCAAGGTGACATGAGGCACACTATCTTCCTCTTAAGACTTTCTAAAATCACAGTGGGCTTTTAGCACTTACAGTGTGGTGCTGGGTCCCTGTTTAGCTTTAGCTAACTACAAATATGGATGTGTTTTAAAAGCAAATATTTTAAAGTCAAGTTTTCCTATCCTGTATTTCTTCTATTTAAAATACTTTAAACATCTATGTGTGATTATTTTCAACTTTTTTAGGTTCTCTACTGACTTAGACATTTGGCTTTAGTTTGTTATTTAGCAATTATTAATTGAGTTTCTATGTGGGAAAGAGGGGAACTTCCCCTTTGCCCTCAGAAGGTTCGCTGAAGGATCGACTCACAATAAGGCAGATTAATAAGAGAAAGAGATTACAAATTTATTCACCATACACATGAAGAGAATCACAGAGTGATTACCCAATTCTAGAAGGGGTCCAGAAGCTTATGTACCCTCATTTTAGATTTGGGGGATGAGGAATATAGATAATACTCTCATATTCCTATCTTGCCCCACAGGGAGATAAAATGGATACGTGGGAGGATGAATGGAAGGGGGGAAAGATTGACTTATACATAATTCTCCTTGGAAATTAACTTAACCTGAGACAAGCATTATTTTAAAGGTTGGGCTGGGTCTGGTTGCATTCCTGATCTTCCTTCTTACAATAGATAGCAGGGAGACAATTATTCTTCTTGATGGGTCCTTCTGGGTTTTATGGAGATAGAGGAAATGCCCCTTCCAACATCTATTGCTCTCTGAAGGACTTTGATTCAATTTGCTACTCTTTATACCAAGGAGTCACATTTTGGGGTGAAATTCCCTGAGCTCTTTTACTACTGTGCTCCAGGTTCTCTTCTAAGGTCTGGAGATAAAAGTGGGACAAGAGGAGCATATTCCCTGTTCCTCCTGGTACTTGATTCCATCCCATGGATCATCTGAGCCACTAAGATTCTTGAGGCATCAGAATCTAGTTGTTAAGGATGTAGGCCTCACAGTTAAGGTGAGGCACCTGGTTTCAGCTCTTCTGAGATAAATGCCTTGTACTAGTCTCTTTGCCCTTTAACCTTAAAGTAGTGATAACAATAGACTTAAGTAAGTCATATGCTTTTTTAATTTTCAGGATTAAAAGAAATAATATATGTAAAGTACTACACACAGTGTTAAATAGATGCAAATTATCATCATCTTCATCATCATGCTGGTGGTGGTCACTGTCATCATCTGTCATCATCACATCATCAGTATTAGCTATTTCTTTGTGTGAATTGCAGGTTTGATGATTAGGGGCCCTCTGTCTCAATCTAACTTTTTTTTTTTTTTTGAGACAGAGTCTCACTATATTGCCCTCAGTAGAGTGCCGTGGCGTCACAGCTCACAGCAACCTCTTACTCTTAGGCTTAAGCAATTCTCTTGCCTCAGCCTTCCAAGTAGCTGGGACTACAGGCACTGGCCACAACACCTGGTTGTGTTTTTGTTGTAGTTGTCATTGTCCAGGCCTGGGCTGGGTTCTAATCCGCCCTGGTGTAGGTGTATGTGGCTGGCACCCTAACCACTGAGCAATGGGTGCAGCGCAGAGCCACCATCCACATTTTTATACCTAAAAATAATAAAGGGCTGTATTTCTGTTGCTTAGATAATTTGTTTACCTTAACTTATTCTCTCTGAAATGACACTAAATCACGAGGAATTTTACTCTGCAATTCCCTACCTTGGGTCTTTAGGAGTATAAGATCATTTTCGAAACATAGAGATTTGATGGAAAAACTAAGCAGTTTTGGAGTGGCAAAGTAAACCAGAGTAGATAACCATTATGTCTCTCAAAAGTCAAGTTAATTTCAAGTTAACCGTCAGTCAGCCCTGGATGTGAAATCTGTTTCTACCATTTCGTATATTTACTTCCTTGGACTAACTCTAAGCCTCATTTGCCTCACCTGGAAAGTGGGAATAATGTAGGAATAAAAGTAGAAAAGGAAGGTCAAGAGACCTTGAGTACAGCCATTTTGGCTGACATCAGACTCTAGCCGCCCCGAACAGGGAAGTTGCCTGTAAGTAGCTGGCCTAGGACCCCAGAAGATGGATAAATTACTAAACTAATACCTTACAAATTGAGCTGGATCCCTTACAAACTGGATTTACCTTTCTGTGACAGCAGTTTATGACTAACCTTTATGGCCTGACCACAAGACAATGCTGGTCACTTACAGCTATTTCCCAACAGGCTTATTGAACACATAAAATCATTGCCCATAGGGAGTCCCCCTCCTGCTCTGTGGAGTAACTCTGTTGTCTCTTTCCATAAACTTTCCTATAGCTAGTTGGCTTGCACTTGAATTCTTTCCCACATGAAGCCAGGAACTCTCTTCACTAGTTCAGGGCTTCCCTCCCTTCACCAGGGTACTCTTTGCATTGGGAATAATGGTATATTCTTAAACAAATGTTGCAAGGGCTAAATGAAGTCACGCACATATAATGGAAAAATAAATAGTTTCTGCACAAAATTCTTTCTATAGCCAATCACTCCAGTGAATGAAAGACCCTTCATGCTGCCAAAACCTTAAAAGATGAATGTCTGTGCATAGTTCAAGAAGGAAAAGAACCTCATGCTCTTAATGTAATCAGTTTAGGAAAAGGCTGGGAAGGCTGAAAGCAGTTATGGCTCTTTTCCATAACCTGTTAATTTCAGTAGACTTTAGTAAACCCATGATGTCTTAGGATTGCATAAAAGCAATAAATGGGCAATTTCAGATCTGTAGGTACAGCAATACCATGTACGGGAATGATCTAGGAGGCAGGAAAGACCAGAAAACACAACCCCCCAGGGATTCGCAGACAGGAGGGTGAATGTCTGAGTCAGTTCAGGCTTTGATAACAAAAATACTACAGTTTAAGCAACAGAAAATTATTTCTCAAAGTTTTGGGGGTTGCGAAGGCCAAGGTCAGGGATGTGGCAGATACTGTTCTTTGGTTAGGGCTCACTTCCTGTTTATGTCTTCACATGGTGGGGTGGGGGGTAAAGTGGGAGAGAGGGAGAGGAGGGGGAGAGCGTGCACTAAAGTACATGCACATGCTAGCTCACCTTTCTTCTTCTTTTTTTGTTTTGCAGTTTTTGGCTGGGACTGGGTTTGAAGCCACCACCTCTGGTATATGGGGCCAGCACCCTATTCCGTTGAGCCATAGGCGCCGCTCACCTTTTTCTTCTTACAAAGGCACTAATCCCATCATGAGGGCTCAAGCCTCGAAACCTAACTATCTCTCAAAGGCTTCATCTCCAAACACTATTACATTAGTGATTAGAGTATCAACATAAGAATTTTAGGGGGAGGACAAATTTAGTTCATAGCAAAATAGTTTAGAATTTCCTCAGGTCTGTAGCAATTTTACCAGACCTTTGCTCAGATCTGGGAAGCCTCCACCTGATATCTGTGTTACACAGGAAAAGTATTTATGTAGTTCCCATAGGAATCAATTGATGCATGAGAGCTGTTACTATCGTGCAATTACTAACCTTACAAAGCACATCTTTGGAATTTTGGAATTTTTATTGCCTAGAAGCCTTTCGGATACATATGATATACTGTTTATAAATAGCCAGACTATTTATTCCATAAGCAATTTCAAAAATACGAAAGCCACTGGGCTTCCTACAATGGTGTTGATCCAGATCTCATTCATAGATTCCACCTACACACCTTTTTGGCTGCTTCCTGTCTCTGTTAAGGTGGTCTCCAAACCTTATGATACTCAAGTCACCGTGTTTTGTGGTAGCCTTGACTCTTCTCCCCCCTTTTCTTGTTATATTCTATAGCTGCTGTAATAGTAATGTTTTTTAAATCTTTAATTTCAGACCAGCTGCCTTCAGCTAGGTTGGCTGTCCCTTAGCTGCTAAAAGTGGTTCCCTTGTTTCCTGGGCCTCTGCCCAATCTCATCTACTCTATGGAATTTAGCAAACGAATTTTAGGAAAGCCCAATGTTGATAATCAATTACATCAACCCTCTTCTTTAAAGACACCAACGAATTCCCTATTGCCTACTAAATATAAGAATACATATTTTCCCCAACCTCTCGTTTCTTTCTCCACCTCTCTTTCTCTCTCTCTCTTGTTCTCTTTTGCAGGCAAGTAAGTGTCTTGCTTGCATTTCGTTTCAGAGATAAAAGAGTTTGTGAGTCAAGATGTGAAAAAACTTGCAAGAGGAATTGCAGATGGAAACTGCTTAAACCGTGGAGAAAAAGTAAGCAGAGGAAGACCATTCCTCCCCAAGGCACTGGCCAGAGCTGAGGCTTTGAAAGTCATCTAGCCTTCCCTAAACATCCAGCCAGAAGGGACCCAAAACTCCCCCAAGGAAAGCTGCTACCTTTTTCTTAAAATTTCCAGAGAAGTTCAAATCCCTTGAGAATATGTTCCAGCTGATTTGCTGTTGTATTTAGGTTTCTTTATCATAGCTGTTCTTGGTAATTACACAGTAGCTTTCATTGGACTAGCCTTTAAATAGACCTGATAATGCCTCTCTGAGGTAGGTAAACACAAAGTATCATTATCCCCATTTAACAGATGAAAGAATAGAGGAAAAGGGGCTTGGGCACCTTTTCCAGTGCCTCAGGATGAGTTTTATTTCCTCCATTTCACACAGGAAACATCTCTGGGGTTTTCTTACACAATTCTATAGGTCTCAGGTGTGGCTGAAAATGCCTCTCTTCCCATCTTCTGACTACGGAGCCACACTCTTTCTCCCACTGCGAGCCTGGCTGTGCGGTGACTGGAGAATTGTTAGTCACAGGCATCATTTGGTTTTCCTAAGATGAAAGTAACTTTAAGATTTGTTGGATCATGTCATCATATGATAATACTGAGAAAAATTCTAGCTATACTGAAGAGCAAAAGGACTTAGTACACAGTAGGTGCTCAATCCATGCTTGTTGTATGAAGGAAGAGATGATGAATGAGTGAAAAGGCTGAAAGTCACTCGCAATCCCACTCCCCAGGGACATGTTCTAAGTTCTTTGTAACCTCCTTTCCTCCTCTCCTGTTTTAAGGTTCACTCATCAGTGGTGGTGGGAGTGGTGGGGGTGTTAAAAGGCAAACAGAGCTGGGCACAGTGGCTCAGGTCTGTAATCCTAGCACTCCGGGAAGTCGAGGCAGGAAGATTGCCTGACATTAGAAAAATCATCTGGGCTACTCAGGAAGATCACAGGAGGATCACCAGATGTTTGAGGTTTGAGGCTGTAGTGAGCTATGCTGATGCCACTGCACACTAGTTGGGTGACAGAGTGACACTCTGCCTAAAAAAAAAAAGAAAAGAAAAGAAAAGAAAAAGGCCAGTGGAAAAGAGGGAAAAGCTGCATTTTGAACTTCAAGGTGGAAGAGTCAGGGGCGACATATTGGGGAAAGGACAGCCATGCTGACCAACCTCCACATCTGAGCTGGTACCTTCACTGCGCACTGCCTGAGACCTTCAGTCTTTTATACCCGCGTGAGCATGTCTAAATACTTGTCTCTGCTTTGTTATGCCATCACAATTCATCATTTTTATTCATCATTTTTTGCTGGATATCTCTGCTTTTCCCTTTTCTCTTTAGGATTAGTGTAGTCTCACCGAATGGGAGTTACCATGATAGAGAACCTTGATTATTAGTACAACATAGGACCTTAATGATTTTCCCTTGTCCACATACTATGGGATCATTTACTAAATACATTTTTTAAAACTTCTCACTTTAATGCTTTAAAAAATATCCCAGCCTATCCTTGTAATTTCTAATGCAGGCAGGGAGAGCATTTTATAAAACCTCAGAACTTCTCAGGGATTTTAATTAAATGACCTGGTGTGGGATCCGGTATCATTTTTCTGAGCGATTCTAATGTAAAACCAGTATTGGGAAGAACCATTGTTCTAAACAGTTATATCTGTGAAATCATGGACTTCATGGTGGTTTTCTTTTTAATGTACATTAATATATAGTAATACCTAACCTAACTATTGCACATTTTAAAATGAGTTCTCAAGGACTATCTGGCATTGTCTCATATTCTACCAGCGTTGGGCCAACCATACCTAGGGACATATAACAAATAAGTGAAAGAAACCAGGTCTTTAAAATCTGAAAATCTGAAAACCCGAGTGACAGTCCAGCTCCGTCACTTGCTATGCGTGTGACCATGTGAAGATCAGCATCTTGATTGAGTGTAGCCTTACACATTCCATCATACCTGACCACCCTCCCACCCTTTCCCTTCTCATCCCAGCCCAGTAGCTTACAGGCGGCCTCTGCCATCCTGCTCTGACAAGTAGCATTTCCGAATGTGACCATGCCCTCCAGCACGACCATGCTAGTTTGCTTCTATTTTAGCCACAGTCCTCTAGGCACCAAACCTGCAGACTGGCTGACACGGCAGTGTCCGATATGACACAAAAGCCTTCAGGTCTTCCCATGAATCAGTGAGATGCAGCACCCCACCCCCACCCCAGGCTTAGATCATAAGCCTCACAGCCCAGGACGGGTCTCTCTCTGTACTGTCCGTGGCACTCGACACTCTGTTCTCGGTCCTTTGCTTCCTGGAGAACAATGGTTTCCAGTCAACTTTATTCTCACCACATTTCCCCACCTCCCAGATTAGAGCTTTCTTTAGTAACTGGAAGCAGTTGAATATCTTCTTTGCTTGATTACCTATATAATCCCCAATTCTAATACCTAGTACTTAGCACCTTTCTCCTGAAGAGCATAAATTGCAATGGAAATAGCATCTTATTAATCCTCCCACAGCCCTGCGAGGAAGTTGCGTGGCAAGCATTAGCTCTCAGACTAATCCTCCTGCCTGCAAGTGGGATGCAGGGTCTCACTGCTCACTCGCACAGATGCCTGCTCCCGAGCATGCTGCTGGGGACAACCAGCGTCTGTGTGACAGAAGAAAGCTCTGCTTTCTGTTCAGGAGAGAAGTGGTTCTGTGCAGCCCATGGCAGAAGAGCATGCTAGCTCTATATCGCCTAGTGACAACAGGAGATAAAGCATCACTCCCACGCGAGTGACGGAGTCATAAGTAATGCCTGCATTTGAACTCCTAATAAAGCTCAATTATTAGACTATGCTGCCTCCTGAGAACCAATCTCATGGCTGAGACTTCTCTTTCTCCCTCCCATCTGGCTGGCTTTTTGAAAGAGGCAAGAGTCACTCTCTGACCTAAGGAAACTTCGGTTTATGCTGCAGAAGAAAAAGCACAGAAAGTCACAAGATCACAGAATAATAATGAAAATTCAAGTTCAGAAGTTTGTCTCTAAGCATCTAACATGTAATGGTAAAAGTGAATATTTTAATAACATGACCTTCTGAAGACAGGAGTTCAGACGAAAGGGGGGACGATGGTCTCATGAGCTATAGCCCAATTTCCTCCATTACTCTAACTCCAGGGGAGATTCCTCTTGGGAGACTACGAAGCTCATTCGGAGGAACTGGAGCCAGCCTCTTGCCAACTGGGCTCTTTCCAGTTGGAGAGTTACTGCAGGAGTGGCCATGCAGGGAGACGGTGAGAAAAGTTAGTAACAGGATATATTCCTCCGGGATTCTTCGGGAATATTCATAGCAACAAAGAGGTGTTCATCTCCAAGAAAAGGAGTTTCAGCTGAGACCTTCCCAAAGGGACCAGCATTTATTTTTAGAGGAAGAAAAACTCTATGGTATCATCCTGGGGCTAAGATGAAAGAAGGCGGTTATCTTTTGGGGGGGTGGGGGCTGTGGAGACAATGAGGTGTGGCTTGTGGGATCCAGTTTAGGGCACCCTGCTGCTGTGGATGAAATAGGAATCTCTTATCTTCCTCTGCTTTTCCTCTCCCTTTTCTGCAGGGAGCCAGATCTTTCTTTCTTTGCTGCATTGCCAACCCTGAAGAGGCAAGGGCGCCAAAGTGAATCCTAGCTGGTCCGGGAGGCCTTCTTTTGTCCCCCACTTAAAGTGGCATTCATAGGAGCCTCTGAGATCCACCCAATCAGGCAATCTGGGGCAGCTTTCTTTCTTTCTTTCTTTCTTTTTTTTTTTTTTGAGACAGAGTCTCATTTTATCACCCTTGGTAGAGTGCTGTGGCATCACAGCTCACAGCAACCACCAACTCCTGGGCTTAGGTGATTCTCTTGTTTCAGCCTCCTGAGTAGCTGGGATTATAGGCACCCACCACCATGCCTGGCTGTTTTTTTGTTGCAGTTTGGCCAGTCCGGGTTTGAACCTGCCACCCTCGGTGTATGGGGCCAGTGTCCTCCCCGCTTAGCCACAGGCGCTGCCCTGGGGCAGCATTCTTTTCAATCACCTGACCTTTGCCATGAAGAAACAGATTATCCTAGAAAGTTTACTACATTCTGTGAAGCCAAATTGTGGACACTACACTATGTGGCTTGGTTTGAATTATCCTGCAAATTCTCTAATACAGCAGAAACCCAAATTCCATCACTAGGAAATTAAACTTCTAGAATCTGGTCATTTTAAGAACTTTTACTATGACTCACTTCCCTTTTTATCATGCCAGTTAATTAGCATTCTTTTGATTTTGCAACAAACTTTCCCTAAATAGATCTATCAATTTATTACAATCAGTATTTTCTACTATCGTCTATAGCAGTGGTTCTCAACCTTCCCAATGCCACGGCCCTTTAATACAGTTCCTGTGGGTCATGATCCACAGGTTGAGAACCGCTGTTCTATAGCTGCACAGCAAATTGGAAAACAGAAACAATTATTTGTTTAGTCCTGTGATTCTCAAAGTGTGATCCAAAATCTATTCCCAGGAAAACCACTGGGGATGTTGCTAAATATGCAGGTTCCTGCGACCACATTCCAGACCAGTTCATTGAGGGTCTCTGGGGTGGGGCTAGGGAAGATGGATTTAATTAAGAAAACTACTGGCCTAGGCCTCATTTTGTGGGATCAAGGAAAGTGAATCTGCATTTTTTTCTCTTCTAGTTTGGCATTACCGGAAGAGCTGTTTACATATTGCCAACTTGGATAATTGTTCAACTGCTTGTATAAATTTGTCTGTATGAATCTAGTTGAAAAGTAACATTTCAGTTAATTTCATTAACATGTTTTCTAATTCCCTGTGTCCTAGCCTTTGTTATGTACTAAATCGTTTTCTTCCCAAATTTCTATGTTGAAGTCCTAACTGCCAAAGTAATTTTGTCTGGAGGTAGGGCCTTTAAGGAGGAAACTATGGTTCACTAAGTGCAGGGTCCTGATGCGACAGGAGTGCTGCCCCTGTGAGGAAAGGAAGACACACAGATCTGTCTCTCCACATGTGCACAGTGAGGGGGCCGAGTGAGGCCACAGCCCGCAAGCAGGTGCCTGGAAGCCAGGAAGACAGGCTGCACCAGAGATCAACCCTGCTGATCCCTTGGTCTTGACCTTCCAGCCTCCAGATACGTGAGAAAATAAATTTCTGTTAAGCCACCCAATCTTTGATATTCTCTTATGGGCAGCCCAAGCGTACTAATAGAGCCTTCTTTAATAGAACTGTCCAGCCAACAGGAACATAGGACTGAAAAAGACTGAGTCTCACACTCTGACACTTGAGAAGAAGCCCTTCTGGTCAACTTTGCATGGCTGCCTTGAGAAAAGATCTTCCTGATCTCAACACACAACTGCTGTGCTTCACAGCAAACTGCTGACTGTTCTCTGTGTAGGGAACGTGGGCTATGCAGAGGCAGGCCCCTTATCTCCTCCTCTGCTTGGGGCTCGGGCTGCTGAGCCTGTGATGGAGGAAGAGATAAGAACAGACACAGCTGATGCAGAGAGCTGATTCCCACACCCTTTATGGGAGACTCTAATTAGCATCTGTAAGATTATAGACGTGAATTTCTTTGGGCTTTCAGACATTTTTAAATGTTTCTCCTGCTCCAAGACTCTAGAGTTCTCTTGTCACAACAAGACAAAACTGTGAAGCATTCTCTAGAAAAATCTTTCTGTGGTGAGATTACTCTTTGTAGGTCAAAAAGAACTTGGATTGTTTTGGAACTTGGATTATTATTGTTTTCTAGAACTTGGATTATTTTAACTACACTGATGGAAGGTTTGAGGGGCTTTTTCTTGTAGAGGGGTGCCCACTTCCTTGTGCTGGTTTAGCTTGCTGCTCCCTAATTCTGGAAAAATACTAGACTTTGAATTTATTTGATTGCATTAACAGTGGTGTCTAAATCTTCAGTTTGGTGTTGTCTACTTTCTCTCTTTCCAAGTTTTGATATGAGAATGCCTGTGTGACAGCTGAGGTGTGTCAGGATTTTAGGTGTTCTAAAATGACTGACTAGAATTAGGTTCCTTTTCTATATGTCTAAGGCTTCTGCCAAGGAAAGATAGTGCCCTTAAAGATTAAAAAAAAGTGACTTATTTAGAGAGGTTATCTCCCTTCTTGGGATCTGGTGGTAATACATTCTGGAATCTATAAGGTTATTACACACTTTTGATAATATCTTGTCACCTTGAATGCCCAGATAAAGAAATGCGAGGTGATAATTTCTATCACTCTGAACTATTTCTTATATGATAGAGATGTAGATCTTTTCATAGAAAGCAAGAGTTTGAGGCTGGGCACGGTGGCTCACCATCTGTAATCCTAGCACTCTGGGAGGCCAAGGCAGGTGGAGCCTGAGCTCACAGGTTCAAGATCAGCTTGAGCAAGAGCGAGACCCCGTCTCTGAAAAATAGGCAGGTGTTGTGGTGGGCAACTGTAGTCCCAGCTACTCGGGAGGCTAGACAAGAGAATTGCTTTGCCCAAGAGTTTGAGGTTGCTGTGAGCTATGATGTCACAGCACTCTAACAAAGTGAGACTCTGTCTCAAAAAAAAAAAAGAAAGAAAATAAAGAAAGTTTGATTGTTCATAGAGATTCATAATCAAAATAGAAATCGTTCTATCCAGAAGAACAGACACTAAGCCTAGGGAACAATTCTCTGACAATTCTTGTATATGCACGCGCTTGAAGGAACAGTTAGTGAAGTAACAGTACCTCACCTACTCAGGGGAGTCAAAGTAATCCTGGCAAAAGCAGCAGATACTTTTTTCCCCTTAGGGAAAATTGCAAGGAGACTCCAAAGGGAAGAGGAACTGGGTAAGTTATTCTAAGGACAAATTTAGCTCTTCCATGTCAGAATGTGCCTTGGTGCTATGAGTGGGGAAGCCTCAGTCGGATCTCTGCCGTGACTGAAAATCCTGTGCTTCTCTGTGTCCACCTGATGCCCAGAAGGAATAGTTAGCAGCCCCGTGAAACTGAGAGCTCTGTCTGTTACTTTGTTGCATTTTGACATGCAATGTCTCTTCTTCTTCTATGGTGGCTCTTATGAGTTATTACCATTTTAGAAATCAAAGAATTCTACCCTATTTCTCCCAAATGATTATAGTATACACCTTGTTTGAAAAAAATACATCTTGTATGCTTTCAGGAAAACTTAAGTAAGTAATTTAAGTAATGAGTATTTTTTTCTTTGAGTAAAAGATTTGCTCATCTAAGTCCAGACTGTCGTTTGAGAAATATCATGCCAAATACAAAGCTATCACATGAAGAGGAAAACAGACAATATCCAAATCAATCACAGATAGTTTTCTTTCCTGCACCAAAAAATGAAGATTTTCAACGACTGTCATATGTGTCATAGAAAAGTATCTAGAGAACTTTCCACTGTACGCCTGTATTCATGTTCTTTTCATTTTGTCAAATAGAATACTCAGTTCCTGCAGAACGTAGCCTCAGCTGTGATCTAGGTACCATAAAAAGTTCTACTAAAAATGCTTAAAGAATTCTTACAATTAAATAATAAAAAGACAAATAGCTAAAAAATGGCCAAAGGATTTAAACACTTTTTTTTTTTTAAAGAGACAGATTCTCCCTATGTTGCCTAGGCTGGACTTGAACTCCTAGACTCAAGGATTCCTCCCGCCTCAGCCTCCCAAGTAGCCAAGAGTATAGGTGTGTGTCACCGTGTCTGAAGATATTTCTCAAAGTACACAGACAAGCAGCCAGTAAGCACATGAAAAGATGCTCAGTATGATTAGCCATCAGGGAAATCAGACCACGATGTGAGAGCACTTCATAGCCACTCGAATGGCTAGAATGAAAAAGATGTATACTAAGTGTTGCAAAGCTATGGAGAAATCAGAGCCCCCATAAGCTGCCGTGTGAATGCAAAATTGTGCAGCCACTTTGCAAAACCATCTGGAAATTCCTGAAGAGCTTATTAATGTTAACTGGATTACCATAGGAGCCAGCAATTCTACTCCTGGGTGTATGTTATACTCAAGATCAGTGAAAACATAAGGACATACACAAAAAATTGTATATGAATACTCACGGCAGCATTATTTACAGTAACAAAAAGTAGAAACAACCCAAATGTCTATGAATTGACAAACAAATAAAATGTAGTATATTTGTACAAAGAAATACTGCATATTATTAGGCCATGAAAAGGAGTGAAGTACTGTTACATGCTACAACATGGGTGAACCTTGAAAACATTACGCTACCTAAAAAACAAAAAACAGTCAAAAAGCCCCCACATAGTGTATGACCTCATTTATATGGAAATGTGCAGAATAGGCAAATCCATGGTGACAGAAAGTAGATTAGTGGTTGTGTGTGGCCGCGGGTGGGGAAGATGAGGGCAGTGGTAGTGGTGGGAATAGCTGCTGACTGCTAGCAGGTATGGGTATTTTGGGAGGGTGAGAAGTGGGACTAAAATGTTCTAAAACTGATTGTGGTGATGGCTACACAAATATGTAAATAGACTAAAAACCAATGAATTATATTCTTGAAATGGGTAAATTGTACAGTATATGAATTACATCTCAATAAGCTGTTCAATATGAACTTACCATGAGTTTTACAGCTTTTCGATTGTATGAAAATAAGTCAAGAAGATGGAACAGACCCTGGCTTGGCCTGGGTTCTATATGTCGCTGGAAGATGGATAAAATGAACATAAACATAAAACACAAACGGTAGATAAAAGGAAACTTCTTCAGCATTATCACAATCAGAACAGCACTGGGACTCAGGTTGTAGAAATCAAGCTCTGATTTTGCGGAAAGTAGGCATTTTTGTCTGGAATTAAGAGTCATAAAAAAGTGAACAGAAAGGCTGTTTCACAGAAACAGAACTATTCTTATAATAAAAGCTATAGATTATTAAGTATTCACAGCCAGGGATTCTACAAAGTGTTGTATATACATTATTTCAACGTTTAAAATTACCCTAATGTAGGGTGGCGCCTGTGGCTCAATGAGTAGGGTGCCAGCCCCCATATGCCGGAGGTGGTGGGTTCAAACCCAGCCCTGGCTAAAAACTGCAAAAAATGAAAAATAAAATTACCCTAACGTATTGGGCATTATTATACACATTTTACAGGTGAGGAATCTGAAAATAGGTTAAGTAAATTATTCAAGGAGAGCCAGTGGTAAGTGATAGAAGTGGGATTTGAAATCACATTTGTCTGACCTACCGGTCTTAATTACTAGGCAAGAGAGCTGTTTAATATATTTGCATTATAACCTTATTCTTTTGATTTTCTCCTCATATTGCCTTTCTCTCTTTCTCTCTCTGTCTTTCTCTTTCTTTCTCATCATTTTGGAGCGAATGCTTGCGAAAACCTTAAGAGAGAGAGATTACAGGAATTGCCACTGACAGCAGTGGTACAGTTACTATAGCAACCAAACCACCACTGTGGTCTGTGCCACCAGGCATACACTTCTGCCGCTGTGACATACCCATACTCACTGTCTCAATGAACTGCTAATGCACATGAAACAGTGCTGAGGGCCCAGTGCACATCCTGCAGCATTAAAGTGTTTTGTGCAGTCACCTTCTCTGACTCACAGGTTTAAACCCCTTCTAACTCCTTCCTTTTGTGCAGGATGCTCTGCTGTGATGGGTTTTGAGGGGTGCTAAAAATCAGGGCCATCTGTCTGATGCTTTGTTCTAAGCAGGATTTACAAATATGACTATTTTCTTTAAGACATCAAATTCACCCTCCCCACCCACAAATTCCTCACTCAATGCCAGATTATGAATTTTTGACCCCTACCTCCACCTTGACATTCAGAATAGAGCTTTATCAGATAAAAACACATCTCAAAAGTCACTGTACAGAAAATTCAAAGCTAGTACCCAAGAATCTGCAGTTTGTGTACACACATACACACACACACACACACACACATGCACGCACGCATACCCATCTATTTATCCACATTTGCCAACAATGCCCCTACATTCTCAGGAACTCTTCCTTCTGGGATGTTGATACTTTCTCCCTTCCTCTTTTCCACTTCACTGGCTTTGCCTGTCTTCAGAGCCACCTGAAGGCACATAAGGCAGGGAAGTGAGACTGACTGCAATTCTTCAGTTCACTTCTCTGCAGCCTCCAGTGAGCCAGTCTCCATACGGTGGCCCAGCTGAGCTCTGAGCAAGTTCAGAGTCTCCACGCAGGTGCAATGCACCAGCCCCTTCACGGGAGCCCTGGGAGCGGAGAAGCCAGACATGTGTATGTGAGGGGCTCTGGAAATAGCAGAAAAGGGAGCCTTGAAGCTTAAATTTATGAGATTAAAAAGAGGAGGGACTCTGTTCTAGGAAAGGAAGAAATGAAATACTTTTATACCTCAAAAGGCCATTTTCCTTTTGAAGAATTAAATACAAATTGCTGAGAGGAGTAAAAATTCCATTGTTCCCACTTCTTTCTGATGCCCTTGGTTTCCCCTATGGGGCCCTTCAACTTCACTCTTAAAAGTCTCTATTTTTGTGCTGTCAGTGAAATCCCAAATATGTTCCAGGGGTTTCCTGAAGGGCGAAAGTACATTCAGGTGCATTTGCTGAATGTGTCTTCTAAAATTAATAACATATTAATTTTGAATAGCATCTTATGTGAAGTAGTTCTATGATCTCATCTGATCTTTACCCAAACCCTGCAAAGTAGGTAGAACTATAATTATTAACCCATTTTCCTGATGTGGGGCTCATGGGCTAAAATGGAGCCAGGACACTCACATAGGTTTATGATTTCAAAGGCAGCAATGTTTCCATGATAGTATTGCTTTTTTTCTCAGTTTGATTAAAAAAAAATCCTGACTTTCCCACTACAGAATTTATCTATGTGGTATATAATCCTTAGCAGGACCCACAACCAACTCCCTTTGGGCAAGGCCTCCTGCAACATCTGTATCCACATGTGCCTTTATTTTCAGTTTCCAGAAGAGCTGCCAAACTGTTTTCTGCTTGGCAGCTTTTTCATATGCTCTTTTCTCAGCTCTGCCTCCTCCAATTGTCAATCTTACCTTCCTAGACGGGGTGGGGAACCTGCAGCCTGGGGGCCACACGTGGCCTTCTGGATCCCTGAGTGTGGCCTTTTGACTGAATCCAAATTTTACAGAACACATCTTTTAAATAAAGAACTTATCTGTTCTTTGAAGTTTGGATTACATTGAGGGGTCGCACTAGGAGATCTGGAAGGCCACATGTAGCCTTGAGATCGCAGGTTCCCCACCCTTTATTATCTCATCTTTCAAGGCTCATCTTAAACTTTGTCTGCAGAGAAAGTCTTCTGTGGCCAGAAAAGGTGATGGCTGGCTGTTACACAGTGTTCCAGTATGGGCACTTGCCCTCTTGCATATATTACTTGCTTAATTATTTTGTGTTAATTATTTACTAAATGGAATTATAGGGGGTGAGATACCATATTGAACTTTTTGCTTGTGAACAATTTTTTTTTTGAGGACTTCTTTTTTCTTTTTAAAGGAACTCTTTCTATAAACTCTGCAAATTATATGAGGTTGGTTATGTTGTAATGTAAATGCTTTTCAATTTGTTATCTGTCCAACAAATAGTGAACACCTAATCTTCAATTTTTACAATATTCTTGCTCATCTTCTTCTTCTGCTAGTTTTGCTTTTCTTCTTTTTTCAGATAGTTTATTGCTTAATAATTTTGTTTGATTCCCCATATTTTCTTGTATTTTTCTTACTGCTTGTTTTTCTCCTTTTTTACTTCCTTATATTTTATTTTCTCATTTACCCACTATTATGGACATTTTCTAGTACTTTTATGCTTTGCTTCTCATGTTGCAAGTAGTTCTAATACTATTTCCATTAATATTACTTGTGAATAGGTAAGTCCCTGTGATATTTACAGTAAAAGGGACACACTTACTGCCTCATCTCCATTACAATTGGTAGTACTTCCCCTGGTGAACTTGCCCTCCTGCTCATCTCAAAATACTGCTTTGGTTTTTTTTTCATTTTAAAGTAATCATTAGTAATTCATGCATCATGAATTATCCTGGAAGTCAATGGAAAGGGCACGGAAAATGAATACATTTTCTGAAATTATAAATGAATAGCAGAAAGTATAAACATTCATGGCATAACAATTGTTAAAATGATTTTCTTGAAACAAAATGTAAATAATAAATTTCTGATTAATCTTATTTTATGTTATTAAAACACACAGGCATTTTTATAACTCTAGCTTCTACCTGTTGTATTTATCACCCAAGAGTATCACTAACAGGAATAGTGTTTTGCTGTCACAAATCTGATAACCTTAGTCCTCTAGCGCACAGAATCCAGGGAGAATATTGGTTCAAATTCAAGCTTCAAGGTTTTGTTTTGTTTTCAAGATTGTTTTTCACAGTTAATCAGAAAGTCTTACTTTTATTTAACATGTTTTCATTAACTCTATTTTTAGTAAGTCAATAGCATAGTGACTAATTTCAGCAACCACATTATTTAGCCCCTTAATCTCAGAACTAATAATTAATTGTGGTAGACCAGCAGGATAGAATTCTGACTTTCTAATATAATCTCCTCATTCTTCTTCATTGCTTGAGTGGCTGGAAAAAAGGTTAGAGATGGGAAATTTTAATGATTTCCATGGTGTAGTAAAAGAAATACATGAAGAGCATAGATCAGAGTTTGCTTTTTAAAAATATACGCTCAAAATACAATATACACTCAAAATGAGAATGTTTTCTCCAGTATTCAGATAATTGGTCAAATTACTTATCTTCTCTGAGCCTCAGTTTTCTGATTTTTAAAAAAAGCTGCACGGATGCTATAAGGATTAGAAACCATTTAAGCAATATGTCAAGCTTGTGGTGGGTGCTCAGTTAGTGATAGCTGCTATTATTAATATTGGCAAACAACAGGTGTATGTATGTGTGTGCATAATCATCTTTAAAATTACCTTCAATTTTATTTCACATTGGCTTTGCTAATTCACACTAAATTGAGCCAAATCTTAAGTGTTCACCTTAATTACATTTAAGACAAATATCAATTCAGAACAAACTCACATTTTTGGATCAAAGTCAGACACTGAGTTAAGTGCCTTGGTTACAAACATTCAGAGAAGCCAAACTCTAGAGGGGGAGACAGACACATGAGGCAAACCAGCAATGGGGTAAGTATCTCTCCACAGGTTATTCACTTCGGAAGAGGCAGAGAGGATCTACAGACACACGTAATCCCGTTGGTTCACTCAGAAGTCAAGAATCCTGATAACACATGCCCTTTGATCAAGCAGCTGGAGATAAAGAATGGCATTTAGAACAATGTTCACATTTATTTATATGCCTAGCTTATTTGGGATGGGCAGAGTGTTAAACCTACCTGCCTGCCTACTCAGATTTCCTACTGGAAATCACTAAAATACTGAATAAACATTATATAATAAGCATTTTCTGAATTAAGAGGTTCTATCTCTAGTATGCCTGACAAAAGTAAGCAACTTATTCATTGTTGTAATTAATCATTGGTTAGCATTCTTAGGATCACTATGCACAGTTTTAAGTCTTATTCTGTAAATTTGTAATTCTAACTTGGTATAGTAGAATTATTTAGACTTGAGGTCTTTCTGAAAGAAAGGATGAAAACTTATGGGTATTTTTTTTCTTTTCTTTTTTTTTTTTTCTATAGCCGGGTGTTGTGGTGGGTGTCTGTGGTCCCAGCCACTCAGGAGGCTGAGGCAAGAGAATCGCCCAAGCCCAGGAGTTGGAGGTTGTTGTGAGCTGTGTGGCTCCATGGGGCACTCTACTGAGGTTGAAAAAGTCAGACTCTGCCCCTGCAAAAAAGACATTTGCATTTCCCTTATGATCAGTATACATTGATTAACTGATGATAAATCAACATATTAATGAGGTTAGGTGTTTTTATTCAGGAACGTTGTCTATCTTTATTCTTTGCCTACCTCTAAGAACTTTAAAATTTCTTTTTCTTTTTAAGACAGTCTCAAGCTGTCGCCCTGGGTAGAGTGCTGTGACATCCCAGCTCACAGCAATCTCCAACTCTTGGACTCAAGTGATCCTTTTGCCTCAGTTTTTTCTATTTTTCTTTTTTTTTTATTTTTACATATACATGTGTTTATTAGGTTTCCACTTTTGCCTTCACAGAATTTAAAAGGCTTACAATTTAATAACAATAACAATGTTTAAGATAAGTACTAGAAACAAAAACCATGTAAAGAATGAATGAAGATATAAATACATTCAGAAAAGAAAACAGACAATTACTGCATCAAAATATTAAGCACTATTAATAATAATAGTTACTATTATTAATAATAGTTTTTTCTACTAGAATAAGGGCTTTAATTTTTGGTCCATTTTTTTCACTGATACATCCCAAGTGCCTAGAAAAGGGGTTGGCAAACCATGCCCCACAGAATAAATGCAGCCTACTTCTTATCCTTGTATAGCTCAAAAACTAAGAACGGTGTATACATTTTTAAATGGCAGGAATAAAAAAATCAAAAGAATAACATTTCATGACATGTGAGTATTACACAAAATTTCAATGCCCACAGTTTTACTGTACTGCAGCTAGGCTCATTTATTTACATATTGACATGGCTGTTTTGCCTATGGAAAGAGAGTAGAATAGTTGCAACAAAGACCTCATGAACCCAAACCCCAAAATAATTACTCTTTGGCTTTTCGTAGGAAAAAAAGTACTAACCCTCGGCCTACAATAATGACTGTCCTAACTTCTTTTAAAATCAGATATACAAATATTTAACCCTCACACATTTCTTTTTTTAAAGGAAAGTCTTAAGTCTGCATGTAATTCTACAGCCAATCACTAGAATTAAAGCCTAACATCAAGGGACAGTGGATGCCCTGACTCAAGTGCCACCGTGCCTGGGCTCAGCTGTGCAACCAGCAACACAATGCTATGCTTCTCTGTGCATCAGTTTTTCCAACTAGAAAATGAAGCTAACGATGGTATCCATCCCTTAGGGCTGTGGTAAGAATTAAGTAAGGTAACATTTGTGAAGTGTGTAGAACATAACCTAGTGGTATACAGTAGCTGTTGTATATAAGGCAACACGTTCTTTATTATACTTTGAAGTTAAGAAAATTGAGATTCATGGAAATTAGCTAAGGTAATGAGTTAACCTCAATATGTTATTAAAAATGGGAAAAATACAAGCATTAATTAAAATTTGAAAATGTCCATTTTTGTCAGTAAGTTCTCCATGCCAATACGATACATTAATATTTACTCTAATTGCCTTGTACTTGTAAGATGTAACTCTCTGACTTTCACACCTGTGATATAATTTTGTAATCAATGGTCCTGTTTCAAATAATAAACAAATTGTATTCTGAATGGCTGAATAACTTCTGATACAAAATTTAACTACCTAACAACTTTTAATCTGAGGATATCAAATTGATATAAAGGGAAGTAACAATTTAGAATGCATGGATACAAGATTATGTTTGCTTTGCTAAGTTTCAGGTTGTTTTTGGTTCTTAGAAAGAGAACCAATAGAAACTATTGTCCTACATTTAAAGATACACTTTCCAAGCTCCAAAGCCAGGAATCAAAGCTGAGTACTAGGAAATCTAAAGGCTTTTTAATCTTTGCAAGTCATTTTAGCAACTAGGTAACTAGTATTCTCAATGTTTAAATAAATTCTTACATTACTTTATGTGAAATCTTTAAGCTAGGTTTTATAGGAAGTGAAATCTTTATAAGATAGTCTCCTTGTCTACAAAATATCATTTCCTAGAAACAACACTTCAATAGGGGACTCTACACAGGACTTAATAGCTAGTGGCTAAATATTTAAAAGTATATAGTTATTTTCATTAATGTTTTTCAATCATCTTCTTCAGATATTTACCTGGAAAGGGCTCAAAGGACTTTTGCTGTGATCTATAGTAATGCAGATTGAGTAATGTATTGATGAAGTATAACACTCAGTTCACAATTTATTTCTTGTTTCACAATCTTCATTCAACTTTCAATAAGAACTTATTTAACAGTCATGTTGTATGAAGTGCAATGAAAATGTAAAACAAATTAATCCAGTTCAATGTGATTTATTTGGGATATTACTAATTTACACATTGGAATTTAAAAATATAAAAAAGTCTTTTTGGGTTACAGAAGCTAAACTTAGGAAAGTCTAAGTCTGCTGACATTTACTTTTTGATGTACTAAACATTGCACATCATATCATTTTATTAAGTTAAATTTTTATGGTTTAGAAGACTTTGATATTGATGTTTCCAAAAACTTTTTTCAGGAACTTATCTCCTACATTCCATATTTCTTGCAATACAACAAACAAAAAAGTAACAAAGAAACAAGAATTCAAAATACTTTAACTTCTGTCTACTTGTCATCTTCAAAAAATTTTTAAAACTTTAATTGAGAAATAAAAGTTACATATAATTGGGGGGTACAAGGTGATATTTTGATATATCTATAGTAGAAAGATTAAATCAAGCTAATTAATATATCCATCACCTCATTTACTTGTAATTTTTTGTGTTGAGAATGTTTAAAATATGCCCTTTTAGATGTTTTGAAATATACATTAACTACAGTCCACACGGTATACAATAAATAACCAAAACTTATTTCTCCTGTCCAACTGAAACTTTATATCCTTTGTCAAATCTTACCTTCTTAAATTACTTATGTATGTACTTGAATACGATGGTAGCAAGTCTCTTATTTTATTTTATCTATTGTTCTGATGTTTAAGTTTGTTAAAAACAGAGTATGAATCTGAGTGTAAATGGCACACTCAGAAAAACTAAGCAACAAAAGCAAAAATGTAAAATTAATTTGAGTATTTATATAAGACTTTATTCTTGAATTACTATATTTTCTAGACTTAATACAAATTCAAAATTATTTAATAATATTTAAAATAGTATATATATATATATATATATATATATATATATATATATATCATTATTATTATTACATTAGTACCTCTGGTTGCTATAGGCATATTCACATATTCCTAACCAACTAAATTCTCGTTTGAAGTTATTCTATTTGCTTATATTTTGTACTTATTCCAACAGATTAATCAGCTTTAATTTTTCATCTTCCTCTCTGTATTGGAGTAATACTTTCATATTTGACTTTAAAAACTATAGGTGGACCAAAAGTATCAAATACAATGTCCTTTTATTCAATAGTCTTGAAAAAAAGTGATGTCATCTCAAAAACAACTGGCTAAAGCATTTATCTCTCTGTCAAACTACATGAAAGGCTGAGAGAAAATTTTTATATTATGCTTGTCCTATAATAAATGAGCTGATTTAATATTATTAGTTGCAATTTAATAACATTTTTGTCTACATTAAAGTTAAACTCTTGGCATTCCTCCTGTGAATTAAAATTTGAACAACGTGGTTAGTCTCTAAAAATTTAAAGGCTACGTTTACTAATAATGGAACAAAATCTAAAGTATATTACTTTGAGATCAACAGTAGATTCACATAAACTATTTTCTTTCTTATATCTTCTTCTTTTACAGGAAAATAGTTTCCTTCCTATGGCAGAAGTATCAGATTCTTTCAGTATCCATGACACTTGTAAGCATTCAGTGGTCAGACACCACTACATATTCTTCAAATGATATGACCCAGTGAAGCTGGAAGGTGTCATCATGGAGCCAGGCAGCCGGTATCTCAGCCACCCACCAGGACAGGCCAGCAGGCCCCAGGTAGTGTGCTGAATCCAGACTAAGGTGGGAAATAGATTTTGCATTTTGAAAGTCAGCTCTTCTAACACTGAATCTTAGCACATATTTACTAGATAAAAGTGCATTGAAGGCTTCAGAAATTATTTATTGAATAAACCTTACAAAGCTCATTGCCAAAATTACTCTCAGAATAAGTTAAATCTTAATTTTATTATCCCCCTAGGTTTCTAACTTTATGCTAGATTATACATATCTTTAAAAATATGAACGTATGTATGTTCAGGAATATAGCTATGTTGTTTGACTTATTGAATAGTTACTACATATGCTAAATAAAGTATGCTTATAGGTCATTTAAAAATGATCAAGAATGACAGAGTATTAATCACCAATGCCTACTGGTGT
The DNA here is from genome assembly GCA_963574655.1 of Perodicticus potto. Classification (NCBI taxonomy): domain Eukaryota; kingdom Metazoa; phylum Chordata; class Mammalia; order Primates; family Lorisidae; genus Perodicticus; species Perodicticus potto. The sequence continues at coordinate 69,831 of CAUYRH010070286.1, forward strand.
GGCAACAGTGGCCTATCACATAGAGCTTGCCATTTTGATCTTTAGACAAATGAAAAACACTTACAAAATAAAAATGCATTTCATGCTCTTGTTCTCACTTGGAGGCTTGTGCTCAGTCTTCAAACTCATGGGAGTTTGGATTCACAATTGCTTCTGCTATTGTTGTAGTGTCATTTTATTTAACACCACAATACACTAACTCGTCTCCCAGAGACATTAGAAAAATCAACTTACAAGATTTGCTACAAGTTCAAGATTTCTCATGCCTCCTGTTGGCCTCACCTTAACACTAGTGCTGCCTAAACAACTGTGGAGACTATCTTTCATGTCTTAAAAGTTTTTTTACCTAGATTTGGTAGGAGCACAGTGGGGTGGGGGGAGAGAACACCCAAAACATTTAATTCCATAAGGCTGAGCAAGGAGGAACCATCCTTTAGCCATCATTCTGAATGGAAGGATGCCAGGCTAGATTTTCAAACCATGTACTTTCCTAATGTAACACTTTGATGGTTTAGGCTGGAGTAGCCTGGCATCTGGAATCATGATGTTTTATCATGAGAAACTGAGAGGATATTGTTTCTCTTTTCTAAAAAGAGAAAGAAACCCTCTGCTAAGGCTCATTAAAAAGGGTTTTAAAATTGGAGCCAATAAAACACGATTGTCAATTCCTACAGCCTTTTTATCTCAGCAGCATTTTAAAAAGGCATCATTTCTCCTATTTGCAACACACATAGAGGCACAGTGTAACTAGCAACAGCGGCAACAACTCCCCATTTTCTTTGTGACCCATGAACAGGCACACAGACCAAATAGAGCTGGCACAGCGTCTCCCCTTTCCCCTCCCAACTCCCAGTAATTAACGGCACTCCTCGTGGAGATGGGAGTTACCGGGCAAGATTCACACCATCACCCTGAAATCCCTCTTGCTTTGCTCTCTTTTACAAGTACAAAGAAAAAGCCTTCCACAAGAAGAAAAAGTTTGGGTAGGTGATGCCAGCATTTCCAACAGTGACCCTAATAGGCAAAGCATTTTGAAGCTCTGACCTCCAAAAAGAACAGACCCCAGTCACGAAAGGACCAACTTGAGCGAGTGACAACAGGACTGTGAGAGCTCGCTTTTGCTAGCATCGCCTGGGCTCTTCCGCTGGCCCTTGGGGTGCAGAATCTTCGCAGGATCCTGGAGCAAGCCCCTCTTGAGGTTTGGAGCCAAGGTCGGCTTACGGAATCTTCCAAAGCTGCACTTGGAACTGCCCCGGCCTTTGGCCCCACCTGCCTGTCATTTCAGTCCGCAGCCCCAATTCCCGGGTTTACTTCGCAGGGAATACTGACAATCTGGGCTTCCCATCGCTCGGGGATGCTGCTAGGCCAGTTCCCAGTGACCCTCCAGGGACTCTGAAATCAACTTTCCCCACACAGTCTGAACTGTTTGCGTTTGTTCTCAGCGTGCGGGAGCCTCCCGCCCACACCACCCCTCTCCCCGCTCCTCCGTGCCCCCTCCCCCCTCCCTCCGGCCTCGCGGGCTCCCCCCGCCCCCGCCCTCCTCTTTGTTGTCTCCTACCTGCTGGCCAGGCTCTGCCTGCAGTGCTGCCTGAAGGGCATCAGGTGGTAGTTCATGGCGTCCAGCAGCAGTTTCTGGCAGACCGGGTCGGTTCGCATGAAATCCACGGACTGGACTCGCTCCACCAGCTCCGGGGCCGGGATGAGGGCGAAGCGGAGGCGCTTCATGAGGTCGGGCGCGTACTGCATGCGGGTCTCGCGGTCGTGCTCCAGCCACAGCACGGACATCTGGAAGAGCGCCAGCTCCGACTCCACCGGGGGCGGCAGCGAGTCCAGCAGGGCGCGCATCTCCTCGAAGTTGAGCAGCAGCACATCCTCCACCAGGTACTTGTTGGCCAGCTTCTTGGTCTCCTCCAGGCCGTGCAGCGCGGCGATCTTGCACACCTGCTTGTAGTTCTGCACTGAGATCTGGTCGTTGAGGAACTGCACGCAGAGCTTGGTGACCTGGGGTATGTGCAGGATCTTGCTGACCGACAGCACCTCCTCCACGGTGTCCAGGGAGAGGGTCACGTTGGCCGTATAGAGATACTCGAGCACCAGGCGCAGCCCGATGGACGAACAGCCCTGCAGCACCAGGTTGTTGATGGCCCGGGGGCTGGTCAGCAGCTTGTCGTCGGGGGAGGAGGAAGGAGTCCCGGGCTCCTCCTGCGGCGGCGGCTGCTGCTGCTGTGACGGCTGCTGCTGCTGTGGCTGCTGCTGCTGGTCCTTGGGGGCCCCCAGGCCGTCCTGGCCTCCGACCCCTCCCACGAGAGGGGGGTGGCTGGAGAAGAGCGATCGGAAGTACTGCGAGCAGGAGGCCAGCACGGCCTTGTGGCAGTGGAACTGCTGGCCCTGGGCCGTCAGGGTCACGTCGCAAAACAGCTGCTTCCGCCACAGCAGGTTGAGGCCGTGCAGCAGGTTGTCGCTGTGGCTGGGGTCGAAGGTGGAGGTCCTGTCCCCGGATCTGGACATGGCGAGCTGACTCGGTGCACCTGGCTTTAAACCCTCCTCCAACCTGGCAGACAAGGGTGGGGGATGGGAGGGAGGGGAGCAGGGTTGTGAGGGGGTGGGGTGTGGTCAGGGTGGGGAAGGGCGTGGAGGGGAGGGAGGGCGAACAACCAGAATCAGTGCTCAACTTGGCTGCCCCCGGAGCGCTCCAGACCCCGACCCCAGGAGGAAGGTGGAGACCCCGGATCAGTGAGCGTCACCAGAAGGGCCCTGTGTAGGGTCCGGGCGCGGGCTCTGCCTCCTGCTGCTCCTCTCGCCACCTCCCACACACTTTGTCCCTCACTTTCCCAAAAACCACCCCAGCTCGGCTCTTGGTAGCTACAGCCGTGGCAGCAGCGACGGCAAAGTGGAGGCTGAGGCCAAGACACCTCGTGAGCTCTTGTCCATGCCAGGCCGGATGCAGGGAAAGGCCAGGGAGTGGGGAGCCAGGGGTGCCCCGAAAGCTGAGAGGCGACCGACGGCGAAGGTTCCAGGTCAACTTGTGCCGGAAGCTTTGCTTTTCGCAGTTGGCCCGGTTTGGGAGGGTAGGAAAGCGGGGCCGCGACCTTAGCTCCCTAAAGCTGGTAACCCCTTCGATTATCCGAGCTGCCCCGAGAAACTCCTAGGCTAATAGTCTGAGGGAGGAGATAGAGCCCTTTCTTCTCCCGGGAAAGTGCAGCGGAGCGCGGTGAGGACCCGCTCGGTGGACTCGGCAGAGGCGGGAGCTGTCCTTATCAATTCTAGCTCATTTCCCTCACCCCGGCCCTGCCCGCTTCCCTGCTTCGCAAACTGTTGGCTTCCCCGCCACCACTCAGTTTTGCTAATTTTCCAGAGACGCCTTTAAACCTGGCAGGAGAATCCTTCCACCAGCACCCCACCCCCTCGGCCCCCTCTCCCCCGCCTCCTGCATTTCAAAGCACGCAAGTTCAGACATCTATCTCCCCTGCCAGAGCGGGGCGGCACCGAGGAAGAAGTGAGGCTACCCGGGTGGATTCAGAGCCAGGCGGGAGGGCCGGGAGGGGCTCGTGTGGACGACTGTTCTTCAGCACGAGGCGCAGTTGCTTTAACTCCAGTAACTACTAGAAGTTCAAGTTAGAAGACAGGTGTTGGGGGAGGGGGTGGAGGCTGCCAAAGCGGGGGCTGTTGGGGGGGGAACCAGTCGGCCGCGGGGTCTCTGCGTCCCACCCAGCATCCTCACTGGCAGCCTCGGCTCCCTGCCCGGCCCCTGGGTACACCCCCAGCGGCCCCCACTAGGGCACCCCCACTCCCCTGGCCCTGGAACTACTTCTGTAAAAAGTCTGAGCCGCCGGTATCTAGGCGGAGGAGGGCAGTGTGGGGGGAGGCGCGGCGAAATCGATACGCCCGGTCCTTAACCTATAATTGCACCCTCTAGGGCTGAGCAGAAAGGGACCCTCTGCTCACATCCCGCCGCCCGCCCGGGGGAGCCGCCGCCGCCGCCGCCCGGCTCCGAGGGATCCCGCCGGACCTGCCCCTTCCACTGCGGCTCGCTCTGCCCTGCCTGGCGCCGGTCCTGGATCGCCGGCTTCCTATTTATACGGGACTGGGCTCCTCGCGACTCACTTTACCATCCCGTTGCAGGTGGACCCTAACCTCCCTGGAGCCCCCTCCCCCGGCGGCGCCCACCCCCGCCCCCCAAACCCTGGCCCTTCTGAGACGCCCTCACAGCCTCTCCGTTTAGTGGACCCGGTCATACCTCTCTCGCTCTCCCCGCTTCGTTGTCTCTCCCCCCCATCTTTTCCCATTCCCCTTCTTGTTCTCTTCCTTTGCCTTCCCCCCTCCACGTCTGCTTATTTCTTGCAATAGGAGTTTTATTCTTCATGACCGTTTACCACACAACTACCCCCCCACCCCTCTGAAAGAATCTCTGCCCGTCCCTCCCCCCCAACACCCCTAAAGACAGAACAAAATACACGCAAGGCAAACACAAGGCCAGAAACTTACCTGCTCTCAACCAGCTGCAAAGTCAAGGCTCACTTAAGCTCCCCCCCAAAAATCAATTGTCCTTCCTTTTTAAAGGTTTGCTCTCTCCTCGGGAGGGGAAAACACCTTCTGGTTTTCAACTCCAGGCAGTCACTCTTTACAATTTATTTTGTCGTACATCATTTGATCACCATGAATTAGCAACAGCAAGAAAATGTAGGAGAGGGAGAAAAGAGAGAAAGAGAGAGGGAGAGAGAGAGGAGAGAGAGGGAGAGAGAGAGAGAGAGGGAGCAGAGCTTTCTGCAAGAGAAGAAGAAGAAAAAATGTACGTGTGACAAATTATGCTACCAAGAAACAACACATCATTATCCTTGGGCCTGGGGCTCAGTGAGTCGTAACGAGAGTAATAGGAAATCCACGGTTGGGGAGAGAAACGGTCGTGCTTGGCCAGTAGAGAGAAACCATACAGGGGATGGATGCTGGAGAGACTCGCAAAATTATGGCTCAAGGCTATTGTAAAAATTGTCGAGCGTAAATGACTGCGATTTCAAACATCTTTGGAAGAAAGAAGGGGAAAAAGCGAGCCCCCCCTCTCTCCCGCTCCCTCTCTCTTCTCTCTCTCTATAAAGAACCGTCAAGTTTTAGTGCGCATTGCTAATTAGTCAATTTCTCTCTGCCTTCACAGGCTGGCGACTTCGCTGCTGAGCTGAAACTGCTAATTTCTGTGACCAGCTTTTTTCTTAGCTGTGATCTGGATGAATGAGTAGCTGTCTCACAGAGATGACAAAAATAAACTCTAATCCCCCCCAAAATTTCCACTACATCTTTCTCATGCATAGATTTATGATCTTGAAGCGCTCTGTGCAATATACAAACTTTTTTTGTGTGTCTGTATATATGCTGTTGTTTCCAGATTTCACTACATCCGTATGCTGCTTTTCCCTTCCCCCCACCCCCAACACCATGGAATGCAGAAACTGTCTGATCTCAAAGTATGCTAAGATGCCACTTTATCTTCTCTTGGTGTTTGGGGTTTGGGTCTGACTTGGAAGACACTAGCTAGCCCTTGCCTAAGGGGTGAATGGCTGAGGATACAAACCAGGGGTGGGGGAAGTAGAGCTGGTAGACAGAGCAGAGGACAGTCCTTGGCTTTACATTTGTCCCTGCACTTTTCAAGCTTTATGATCTTGCGTAAAAACGTACTTTCTCTATCATTTGGTCTGGTTAAACAACCACTTTTGAAGTTCTCCATCAGCACTTTAACAGATAAGGGTTCAGAAGTCACCCTTTTTTAATTGGAAGATTATCATATTGTCAGATTTGTATTTCAATTAGAAGTATTTGATTTGCAGGAGCTGGAATCAAGTGCTAGGAAACCCAGCTGCAATTTCACAAATGTAACCTTTCAACTTTGGAGCTCATCTGATATATAAGGGTAACACATTTTTGACGCTGCTTAGCATGCAAAATGAACACCAGCATGTTTCTGGAATTTTAGCTGTCCCTGAGATTCATGTGCATTTTGGTAGAGGACATGTTCTCCAGACGTATCTCATGATGTATTGTGCCCTTACATTTATAGCCCTGCATTTCAGTTGTCAATGGGTGTTGGAGGTGTCCAAGAAAGAAAGGGGAAAAAAAGAAGCAGAAAAAGGAAGGTATGCCCTTGAATAGAACGAACATGAAAGAAAGCTGGACATGAGTTAAATTGAATTTTGATGGCTATTAAATACATGAACATGATTCATTCTGATTTATATATGCTCTGATTAGTAAACTTACTAAAATACACATCAAGTCACCCCCAAAGGTCTGTCATTTCACCCCCCCCCTTTGATTTGTGAGAGATGGAAAGATCTGCTCAAGGGAGGGGAGAGACTGAAAATTCTCAGATTCAAAAGTAAGGAATTCCCCATTTACAATGATGGACATTAACATGCACATAGATCATTTACTCTTAAATAAATAAAGAAGCATTGGACTGAAGCATATGCCCCTCACAAAGGCCTTTTTCTATCAAGGTCCTAGGTTGTCTAGAGTAAGACTTCAGATCCTGATGAAATGCTGCATTCTCATAGTCATATTTATTATAGGAAATCCCAAATACATGATGAAATAATAGAAAGGAAATTTTTTTGATTGTTGTTTAGGGCAGGGGAAAGAAAGAGAATAGATTATCCAAATCTTCTAGCCTCACTATTTGGTTTGCTTTAAAAAAAAAATAATGCCCTATGTGAATTTTGAAGAGGTAGATTGTGTGACTGTAACAGAGCGCGTTTTTGGGTTCTGTGTCACTAGCAATTAAAGCTATCGAGTATGTAGAGTGTCATCAAACTCTCATACCTGCAAAGTACAATTTTTATATAATGCTTTTGATGTTGATCTTTTATGAATTTCCAATGAAGTATTTGGAATTAAGCCTAATGGTGAATAGTAATATCGATCACTTAAATTAATGGCCATCTGCCCATTTTACCATAAAGGAATTAAAGTATGTTTTGTAGGCCTCAAAGTAGCTTAGTTGTAAATTTGTATTTCTTTTTAACTGATAGGATATATTGGTCACTAATTACGATTACTAGGCTCTTTATAGCTTCCAAACAATATAAAAGCTACATTTAAAATTTTTTAGCTGCCTAGGATTTTAATGCTTATTTAATAACTAGAGTGGAAGAGAAAGACAAAGAGAGTGGGAGGTGGGGGCAACTGTAAAATAGCTATTAAAATGAAGTAGATGAGACTGGGGGTTTCCCTGCATTTTAAAGCAACCTTATTTGATAGTGTTTAAAATTTCAGAGAAAAAAATTACAATTTCAGTTATTTTGTAAGCAATTAAAAAAAAGGATATTGATGACAAAAAGTTCCTTTATGATCTGTGAGTAAACCATCATATATGTCCTGTAAATCTCACACCTCCAATATCTTGAACTGGCTTACATGGAAATTATTGCAGAACTCACAAATGCTATGATGCTATTTACAATAAATCCCGTTATGAAAGATTCAATTTGCAGCAATCAGATGATAGCTACTAAGCGATTGTAAGTATTTGAATTTTATCCTACTTCACTGTTCAACATACAGAAATTGCATCTGTGTGTTTGATCTGTCCTGCTGAGCACTCTCAGCAGCTTGCATCTCTGCCACTATTGTTTTTAAAATGGCAGGAAGGACGTGACTAGTCAAGAGCACTCAGCAGGATGGATTTCACATGGCATACGAGAAGCCAGAATTGTCTTTAAAAAAAAATTAAATATTACCATGTAGTCATCTAATTCGAGCCATCTTCATACTTCAATAGAATTATCAAAATTATTCATCAGTGAATCTGCATTTATTCTGCACAATGGAAAGATTCTGAAACTATTGCCACTAAGCAGTCTACTACGGCTGCTATTAGCTCTGAGAGTCTGGTAAGCTCTCAAGAGGGTAGGAATTAGGCACATCAGGGGCTCCAGTTGCTTGGGACCATCTTTCTGGACTGGATGAACTGAAGATTAGAATAGTTCTAGAAATGCTTTGTTTATTAACATAAAGGGTCAGACACACTTAATATTCTCATCAATTTTTTACTTTTCTATTTAGGAGTTATGACTTATTAACAAACTATATAAACATCATAGCGTGGCCTCCCCTGTGTTTCTTTTGGTTGGTAAATACTCATTCAATGTGACCTGACACTTAAGATTGTCATCATTATGAAATAGATGCATAAAGGGAGAGACAATTACATTTTATAGAGGGAATAATATTGGGTCAAGAAGGATCATATGTATTGTAGGTCCCTCAAAGGCAGTGAGTGGCAAAACCCAGACAAAACTCATAGGTTTCTGGTTTGGTATTTTAAATCTCGAGTAGACATGGCCAGAGAATGCACAAAACCCTCAGAATTGAGAAGCATTGAAGAACAAAATATCTGAAATAAAAATAAAAGGCAAGAAATGGTGCTACTGGCTAACCTCTAGTCAAAAGCCAAAGGTTTGCATTGCTCCAGGGTGAAGCCCCCCTCCAGCTTTCCGGGTCCCAGTATTTAGCTCCAGGTCTTCTGGGCAGTCTCTTCTGTTGGTTGCTCTCTGCCTCCAGTGCTTATGCTGAGGCTGTATCCTTATGAGAGGCCTTGGTTCTCTACACATAGAAATTCTATCTATGTTCTAAGATTAAACTTGATTTCTTGCCACTATACAACTATTTCTGGCAGTCTCAATCAGAATTGCTACTACTTATTTGTGTGGTAGGTGTTTTAAGTCCTTTAGATGTTTTATATTTTAAATCCTCTTGTTAATTCTATGAGAGAGTAGAGTAGATGCCATCCTCTTCCATTTGCAAAAATGGCTCCAACTCTCTACCCTTCCTATACATGCTCCATCATACTGGGACTTTGCTGCTGTTCCCGTAGAGAGTGGAGTTTATTTCTCCACTCCTTCAAAGTGGGCTGGCCTTGTGATTTGTCCTGACCACTAGGATGGGCTAGAATGAGGTCATGCCCAGTCTGAGTCTAAGCTTTAAGAAGCCTTGTATGTTTCAGTTCTCCCCTTGGATCCCTGCCAGTTGCCATGTGAAAAAGCCCCGGATAGCCTGGTAGAAGATGAGCCACCACACGGACAAGATGTTCCCCAACTCCACTGGTAATTGAACTCGGATGCATGAGTGAGCTCAGCTGAGAATGACGAACCAGCATAGTCCAAATCACGGATCCACAGAACCCCAAGATAAATTAATGGCTGCTGTTTCAAGTCATTGTCAGTTCTGGGGGGTGATTTGTTCCATTGACAAATTAGCTGATAAGGAAAGGTCTATTATTATCATTTTACTGATGAGCAAAATGAAGTGCAAAGGAGGAATCAGGTAAGTTTCTCTGGATCAAACAGTTTTTTGAAGATAGAGCTGAGATTTAAATCCACACAGCTTGACCTTAGAGATTATCCCTTCTACTACACTGACTATAAAAGAAATGCCTGCCTCCTTTAACATTCATTCATCTGTTCATTCATTCATCAAGAATATTTAAATATTTATTACCAAACAACATGAAAACAATGAGGACACGATGATGAGATGATGAAAAAAACTTTATCCTCAAAGGGCTTACATTCTAATGGAGGGCAAATTACACTCAGCAAGTAAATAATTACTTTGATAACTCTTCTTAGAAAGGTATGTGAAAGAACTACTGGGGCAGAAAGAAGCAGGTTCTTAACTCCCTCAGAGTACTTATTACCTATAGTTATTTTTTGACATTTTTTATTCACTGCTTTGCTAATTGCTTATTTAGGGAAATCTGTCTTAACAGCTCAACTAGATTACAAGCTTCCAGCAGAGAAGGAGTCTTCTAATCTCTCATGGAACATAGTTTTGTACCTTGCCCATAGTAGTTGTTTAATAAATATGAGGTCAGAAAACTAAGGTCACAAACTCATCCTAGAAAAAGTGCTGTTGACCTCATTGCTGAATATCCCTATGGTGACCTTGTCATCTTTGAAGTACTCCCCTTGGGAAGCTATGCACCTATGCCAGTGGCTACCCTTCACAGCAATTTTTGAACTCTTTTTTTTTGAATGTCCATCACAGCTATTGTTATATGGACTATTAAATTTGAATTTTCAAATGTATCAGAAAAATAGCAGAATAACAAGGGGGACATGTCACTATGAGACTGTGTTGGGCATTTAACTAAGGTGTTTGAGTTGGTCCCCTGATTATACTGATCTACTGTCTTAAAATTAATAAAATCTTTGTACTATTACTAAATTACCGCTTACAGCATTATGATTACTTAAGAACTTGATGGAAACTTAGTGAGTAACACTCTTCACATTGGAAAAGAGTTGTCACTTTTATGGAAATATTAATTCAACTACTACAAAGACAGCAGAGCACCGTGATTCTGTGAGTGGAATCTGAAAGCAGCCCTCCCCTTCCACACTCCTGAGGTTTGACTCAGCTCTGCCACTTTCTGTGTGACCTTGGGCAAGCACCCTTACTCTGTTTAGTTTCCTTATCTGAAATAGAATAATTATAGCACACACCTCAAAGGATTATGTTAAATTATGATATTTAAATTTTTGTAAATATTTGTAAAATACTTAGAACAGTACCAGATACATAGTGAGTGCCATGTTAAATGAAGAATAGACAGATGTAGCCTGAGAATTCTCTTCTTGTTTTACTTTTTCTGTTTTTCTTTCCTGCAGACTATGTCTAGTGGTCAACAAATATTTGGTGGAGGGTAGAATAAAGAAATTTACTTTTCTCAAGGTTGTAATGATTCATGATGCCATTGGAGAGGCAACTGATCACGTTAGCTGCAGTATCGATACTTTTGGCTTTGTTTTTTAGATACTGTGATTCGTTTGCTTTGACTATAGTTTAAGACATCACCACTCTTTTACCTTTAGGGACATTGATATTGTATGCACATGTCTTGGGAAATTAAGATTTAATAAAAAATTAAAGATATTTACACTTTCCAAAGGTGATGATCTCCCCAGGCCAACATGCCTCTTGCAAAGGGTCCCCTTTATTTCTCTGCAGAAGAGGAGGGGAGTAAACACAACAAGGGCCTGATGCAGAGTCCCAGTGAAATACCCAGAATGCTGTAAAATCACCAAGGCCCTTAGCCGAGCACAGAGGGTGGTTTGTGCATTGGCGGCACCACTGTATTCTGCCAGCATTCAGGAGGAGGAGCAAAACTTACAGAGGGGTGTGCCTGCAGAAGGGAGCAGCATGACAAGCACCCTGAATCAAGACGGGGGAGAAACTATCCCAATAAACACATTTTGGATACTAAAACATCAAGGCTATTTATCATTAGTGATAGTTCAGTGATGGGTTGTATTTCCAACACTGAAAAGTCGCTTTTTGTCACTGGGCTGTCATGACAATGACTGGGATGGAAGAGGACATTGCTCCTTGGCTTCTGTCTCTGACATTATCTGTGACTCCAGACAAATCACTTCTCTTTTTCTGGTCTCAGTTTTCCCATATTTGGAAAACAGAGCATTTCCCCTTTTTAACTACGATATCGAGCTGCACAGAGCAAAGCGACTAGAGTGAACATTCCCCAAAGTACAGCTGGCAACTTTCCTACTGATCTGTGGGATATCCGAAAGTTTAGATAGCAGAAGAAGGAGAAGCAGATTCTTTTTCCCCTGAAAGTTGCCCAGAGGCTGGAGGCCAGAGCTGTCTACCCAGTCATGTTTTGGGAAGTAGTCAGATACAAACAAGAAATAAAAAATGCGAAAGTTTTTTGAGTGCATTGACAGAAATTATATTATGTATCTTTACAATTTATCTTATGTGCCATCAAAAGTTTTAAAAGGATGGGAGTTTATGGAAAAATATTGGTTTTCCTGCAGAGATGTCATATTTTGAATGCTCATCAAAGAAAGATGTGAAACTCTTTCCCTATAAGCAAGACAATGCGTCTTTATCATAAAGAGTTATCATCCAAATCTGCAAATTATTAAAATCATCTTCTCCACCCTCAAATTTAAAAAGTTTGTAGCAGTAGTTTTTTTCTTTCTCTTAATAAGTCTTAAAAATGAAGATATGTATTGCTGTTTGGGAATGCTCATCAGTCCACTGGAATTTTTTATAGTTCATGGAAAGAAAGAATCTAAACTTCTTAGTCAAATACCTATGTGGGTATATGCCTAATAATCAAATACTGTGTCATTATGAGAATAGATCACCTTGACTGTGATGCTAGATTCCCTCACAGGTGACCTATTCATACCTTGAAGTTTATTTATTACTACTCTTGCTTCTTTGATATTAGCCTAAATCTTTCCAACTTTCCATTTTCAGAATAATCTCTCTCAGTGGCTTCATTTTTATTTTCTTTTAAATTTTATAGGTTTAGGGATACAAGTGCAGTTTGTTACATGGATATGTTTACATGGTGGTAAAGTCTGGGCTTTTGGTGTAACCATCACCTGAAAGGTGTACATGGTGCTCATTAGGTAGTATCTTATCCCTGCACGCCACTCCCATCTTCTCACCTTTCTGAGTGTCCAGTATCTATGATTCCCCTCTATGTCCACATGTACACATTATTCAGCTCCCACTTATAAGTGAGAACTTGCAGTATTGACTTTTTGTTTCTGAATTTTTTCACTGAAGATAATGACCTCCAGTTCTATCCCTGTTACTGCAAAAGACAAGTTCCTGTCTAGTATATCAGCATCTGTTGTTCTGTTTTATTTCTTTCACTGAATCTTCCTTATTCCTCCATCCCACCCACCTTATTCTATTTCTATTTTTTATTTTATAATATTATATTTCATAGAATTTCAGTAAAGTTGCTCAAATTGTTCAAAATGTATGAATTATTATAATATTATTAAAGTATTACCTGAAAGTGTGGCTAAATATTGGGAGCTGATTGGCTGATGGGACAGATAATTAAATGAGTATTTAATTTTATTCGTTTAAAGGCAACTGATGAAGTCAAGATCTATTTTCTCAAAATCCAACAGTCACACCTATCCGCAGCTACTACAACAGGTAAATCTAATTTGGATGCTTTTAATTTTTATTTTATTATCATTATCATTATTTTGAGATGGGGCCTCACTCTGTCACCCTAGCTAGATGATTGGCATCATCCCAGCTCACTGCAGCTCAGACTCCTGGGCTTAAGCAATCCTCCTGCCTCAGCCTCCCAAGTAGTTGGTATACAGGAAAGGTGTGAAACTCATATGCAAGACAATGCATCTTTAACATAGAGTTATCATCCAAATTTGCAAATAATATAAACAGGCATGGGCACCATGCCCAGCTATTCTTTTCTATTTTTAGTGCAGATGGGGTTCTCACTCTTGCTCAAGCTGTCTTGAACTTCTGACTTCAAGGCATTCTCCTGCCTTGGTCTCCGAGAGTGCCAGGACTACAGGGATGCTTTTCATTTTGTCTTTACATCTTATTGAGCTCAATAATAGAGTAAGACATGAGTCAAGATAAGGACCAATTTAAATTTTTTGTAAGAATTTAAATTCTACTTGCTAGAATATTTGGTTTTGCTTTATCCCGTTTTATGTGTATTAATTTCCTTGGCTTTCTAACAGTCATCAAAAAAGTCAAATACTCCCAGAGGTAATGTCAAGGACATCCTTATTGTGTAAGGTGCAGATCTTTAAAGAGTTTTCATCTTTAAGACATGATTTCAATTGTAACTGTCTTCATAAACCTGAAATGTATATACTATTGGCACAAAATTCTACAGCATCTCTGAAGTGGATGAAATATGTCAGCTGGATCTTGTACATAAAAGCTTATTTTCCCATTTAATAAATATGTGTTGTTGGTGTTTGGGAGCAAATGTATGTATAATTATTTTAAGCTACATGTACAGTATTTAATTTTGAAGGTGGAATTCTCTCTTTTGTTGCTGGGCATTTGTTGGTTTTCCCCAGAGTCAGTATTTCTCACATAGGTAGCTGTTAGTAAGTGGCAAGTTTGTTTTTTGAAACTCTTACTACTATAAAAATTTATTCAGTTGTTTTCTAAGATATAAAGCACTTTTGAGATAAAATTTTAAATTTTAGAACAGATTTAGATTTACAGGAAAATTAAGAAGGTAAGACAAAGTTCCCATAGGCCTGGTGCCCAGTTTCCTAATTATTAGCATATTCCATCAGGATGGTACATTTGTTATAATTAATGAATAATGCTGATGAATGATTGTCAGCCCAAGTCTATGGATTATTTAGATTTCCTTAGTTTTTACATGATGTCCTTTTTCTCTTCCAGGGTCCTGTCCAGGAGACCATATTACATTTCATGGTTGAGTTTTCTTAGTTTTATTTTTGGCTATAAATTTCTCAGTCTGTCCGTGTTTTTCATGACCTTGATGATTTTTGAGGAGCATTGCCAGGTAATTTGTAGAATGTTCCTCAATTGTAAGTTGTCTGATGTTTTCCTCATGATTAGACTGGGGTTGTGGGTTTTGGGGAGAAGGATCATAGTGATAAAGTCTCATTTCATCACATAACATCAAGGATACATGCAATCAGTAAACTCATCTCTGTTGATGTTAAACTTGATCACCTGGCTGAGATAGTGGTAATTTTCTCTACAGTAAAGGTACTTTTAAAACAAATTTTCGTTCTATATTGTATTCTCAGAAAGAAGAAACTATGCACAGACCATGGTTAAGGAGTGGAGAGTAATACTCCAGTTCCTTAAGGGTAGAGTATCTGCATTTATTATTTGAGATTCTCTTGCAAGAGAAATTTGTCTATGTCCCCCTATTTATTTGTTTGATCATCTATTTATATTAATATGAACTCATGGATATTTGTTTTATACCTTGTGTCATAATCCAGTACAACTTCATTTATTTTCCTCTTCCAACTACTATCGCTTTGGTCATTGAGAGCTTTTCAGCTGAATCCTTTCCTTCCTTCCTTCCTTCCCTCCCTCCCTTCCTCCCTCCCTCCTTCCTTCCTTCCTTCCTTCCTTCCTTCCTTCCTTCCTTCCTTCCCTCCTTCCTTCCCTTCCTTCCTCCTTCCCTCCCTCCTCCCTCCCTCCCTCTTCCCCCTCCCTTTCTTCCTCCTTCCTTTCTTCCTCTCTGTCTCTCTCTCTCTTTTTCTTCACATCCTTATCTTCCAGCACAGCAAGGCACTGGAGGCTCATCTTGTATGTTTTATGCCCCAGTCTTAGAATCAATGCTGCTGAAGAATGCTGCTTCTTGTTTATGGTGAATGGCATGTAGGAATAGAGATCTGTGCATTAGGCATTGTGTGCTCTTTGCTACTGGGGTGTTATTTCTTTTCGATCCTTTGATCTGAAATATGAACCCTGTGTGTACACATATCATACAAGTTAAGGTCTATATCTACATTAAGCAAAACGTGAGTTCATACTTGTGTCTCCAACCCTAATGTAGTACCTGCCAAGTTTATTATAACCTAACAGACTTACATGGGAAAATCACGAGGACAGGGAAGAACAGGCAACACTTGGGGGTTGACGAGCCCGTAGACTACCCTGAGTTCTCGCAGGATGTGAGCAAGTTCTCTAATGGAGGAATAAAATACTTCCTTGATAACACTCTCCAGATTTACTATCTACTGTGATTACACTTGAGATACTTTTAGTGTAACACTAAAAGAGAGGGAATTCTTTGTGATGAAGTTCAACATCTTCAATAGGATAAGAGACATATCAGGATCCTGTAACCTTAGAGGGAAAGCTCAAACACAGACCTATTGGGAGAAAGATATAAGAAAAACTATCCCTGATCTTACTTCTATAGGCCATGGCTCCTGAGGAGTGTTGGAATGTCTTACAACAGGAGCAGTTGTCAGCTTCAGTCTCCCTAACGGTTCAATGTCTCATGGGAGTAGGAGGAAAGCAACATAGGATCTAGTAAAGAAAGACAATGGACTTGAGACTCCATCATTATTGGTAATGTAAGTATCCTAATGTCTCTAACCCTTAGTTTTCTCATTTGCAAATTGGATATTAATTCCCACAATGTTTATATTTTGGGGGGCAGTTGTAATGATCAAGAAAGCTGTGAACTGTGAAAGTAATTTATGAAGTCATAAAACAAAGCAGAAAAAAAAAGAAAAAGGAAAATAATAAAACAATGCAAAACAATTATTATTTATATTATCTTCAGTGGAGATCATACCCACATGGGTAACTGGAAGTAGTACAGTACAGATGTCAAGAATATGAATTCTGGATCGTAGAGTGCTTTCACCTGTACTCTCAGTCCTGTGAGAGGCTGAAGTGGGAGGATCATTTGGGGCTAGGAGTTTGAGATCCCATTACAAAAAATTCAAAAATTAGCCAGGTGAAGTGGAGCATGCCCATAGACCTTTAGACATAGTTACTCTTTGCTAAGGGGGATAAGATGGGAGGGTTGTTTGAGCCCAGGAGTTCAAGTTTGCAGTGAACTGTGATTGTGCCATTGTACTGCAGTTTGGGTGACAGGATGAGACTCTGTCTCTACAAAAAAACAAAACAACAACAACAAAGGAATGTAAACAATGTACATCGTGGAAACCTTGCAAAGGGTTTGTGATGAAAGCCCAACTACACAACTTACTAACTGTGAGAAATATGGCATGACACTTAATTTCTCTGAGATTCAGTTTTCTCATAAGTAAAAGGGAGTTTATTTATCCCATCAACTCATTGTATGTGATGGGAAAATTTCCTGCACGTGGAAAATATTCAGTGTTGTTTTGGTGAATCCCACACAATTGGTTCACAAGAGACCTGAGAAATCTGTCCACATGCTAACATTTCAGTTTAATCATTTGTAGGATGGGAGGATCCCACTGGAAAAATTCGCATCTAAGGAAAACGATGCCTTGAGATAAACACAGAAAATACCAAGGAAAACCATAGGCCCTGATGGCCCCCGTAGGTCAGTCTTTATAAACCATTTGAGACTGTGTATAGCCACTGGCGAGCTAACCTTTTAGCTCACTTCACTACTAAAATCTCTGCCTACAAGAAAATTACATCGCTAATGTAACATGGGTAGTATAAACATACGCTTCATATGCTTACCTGTGTACATACAATGGTGTCAGGGAAGAAGTCACGTCTTCCACTAAAATGAAGTTTAAGGCCCCCCAATGGGCAGGCAATGGGGATTTTCCTCACTGGAGAAGTTGTGTGCTGCCTAGGAGTGAAGGCCGGGTGTGAGTAACCTCTAATAAACTCATTTAACTCAGCTGGACTTGTTTCAGTCATTCTTTGGTCTCTCAGCACCATCTCTATTCCATTTCTATACAGTCCTGGGATTTTCCCAAAAGAAAAGTTCATATTCTGAATGTTCGTTTCTTGTTGTATGGGATATGGGCTCCCAGTTCAGGATGCGGAGCCTGATTAAATTCTCTTGAAATGAACAGAGAGACTGGGCCTCTCAACTTAGCTATGAGGGACCATTGAAGGGGTCCTTTACTCTCAGGGGCCCTTCCAAGGCTCTGAGAGGGGCTCTAGCTGTGGGTACAGTTTACAAAACTAAGACGTCTTACTGCAGATAAATAAGAATGCTATGATTTCCACTTTGACTTCCCTTCACGTCAGTGGCCTTGGTGGGGTTGTAGAAATTTTTGAGATATTGACTAAAGGGTAGTGGATTTGGGATTGTGGTGTGGATTGACATTGCTGGATGCATTTCTGTGGTTCATAATTACTTCCATGTAGAGTTAAGTTGTTGCCAGCTGCCCTGATGTAGCAATGACTACCAGGAATATTCTGACTTCCCACTGTGCTGACTTACATGGCATCAAGCCAAGGAGACTGTAGGGAAACTTGTTGGGAAGGGGAAAGAAATTTCCTAAGCTATTAATAATAAAAAACAACTTTTGATCCATTGTGTTAAAACAAAGACTAACTGATCTTTTTTTTTTTCTCTAGAAAATGGTATTACAAATTCTTTGTCATTATGCAGTCTACAAAGACAGCCATAATTTCAGGGAAAACAGTATTATAGAGGTGTACCAGGCAGTTCATTAGTTAATGTAATGTTGTGTGTTTTCTTGGAGTTTGTGATGGTATTGCTAGCTTTTTACAATTTGTAGTACACCGCCCCTGTACCTACCCCACCTTTGCGTCTTTGAGAATCCTGTGAACTCTGTAACAAGTAGCTGTGGAAAAAGATGGATTTTTCTGATGCACAAAGATGAGGACTAAATATATTTTCCCTTAGATTCTTTGTATTTCAGGAATCTTCTCTTGTGAAATGAGGATTTGAAGTGCTTGGAGTCATACCTTCAGAGTTCTCCTCCTGGGAGTCCCGGGTCCTTAGAACTTCTTTCTGTTTGTGTAGCTTCCTCCTTTCCTGGCCTGGAAGAATCCCATGGCTCCCAAGGCCCCAAATTACTATGTAGAGCCAGTTAGGAAATTAGGTTGTTACCAGTGGGGATAGAAGGCTTGGGATTGCTTGTTCCAATTGTGCTGATATGTAGACGGATTGCACTATGCATTCTCCTTTCATTCAAGTAACATTTATGTTACACGTAAGATGACTTTTGTGCTCATACATTGATTCTTAGAAAAAATTCTTTGAGGTTTGTACAACGGAAGAACTGACACCGTTGGAAAATTTGATCATATCAGTACTGTGTCCCTCATCAGTATGGTTCTGGCAAAAAATCAGAAACTCTTCCAGTATCATAACTTATAATCTAGATTTTCTTGAAATCATACAGATTCATGATGGCAACCAGCTATTCCCACTTCAGATGGCTTGGTTTGAATGGTCACATGACATCCACATTCCGAATCTGAGGGTGGAACCTGACTGCTACATGAATCTCCTAATTAAAATGAAATTTGCTATAATAATTTTAAAACTGCCCAATTATTTTTGAAAACAATGTATCGTTGATTAAAACATCTGAACAACAGTTTAGGTGGTCTAGTTCTCCTACCTATGCAGATGTGGTGATTTTATTTGCATGTATGCGTGTACACATATATGTGCACATGGTACACGAAAATATACATGTTCACAAAATACGTGTCTATTTATTAGTAGATATACTTATGTGGACACAATGCATATCTATTTATTAGTAGATATACTTATGTGGACTAAGTGTAATTACAGTAATATGTCTAGTTTTATAAAACTTAAAAATTACTTTACTTATCCTGGGAGAACAGGATCTGTTAAAATATTGTTTTAGAAGGTATGTAATAGCTTTAGTGAAGTAAAAAACATTACCTGTCTCCTATAACCCATGTGGATGTTACTATTTAAGAACAGTACACATATTTGCTCAGTGGCTTTGTGTATTTCCCAGGAGTGTGGCACCAGGTGGCAGATGCCAACATTAAGCAAGTAAAAATATTTTGTCATGCCCTCTAAATGTTTCAGTGAGGACAACATTGATCCCAGAACCCCAATTCCCATACAGCTCTGCCCCAAAGCACAGAGTGAATGGAAAGAACACATTTTGGGCAAATGGGCGTTAGGCGTCTGACTCTGGCATCCGAGCAGCACACACAGGTAAATGAATCTTCAGCTGCAGAATCAGTTAGAGTTGAGTTGATAAATCCACCTTCTAACAACTGCAGCTAACACCAACCTGTTATCACAACGGCCTAGTCAGGTATTAACTGGAGGCCGTGCCTGTATTTCGGGGTCTTCTTCGAATTGGAGGTACTTATACGTTCTCAACTCCGTACGCTACTGAGAAGATACACAGTTCCGCCACTATGTGTAAGGGCCCCAGGGTAGCTTAAATAATTCCTGAAGTTACAGCTTACTGTAAGCTTTCATGCACTTTAGTCTGCTGAAGAAAATGAATTTGCTACACGGAATCACGTTCCTCTGAAAATATCTCTGGGTCTCCACAACCCCACATACATAACAAGTGAAAGAGTATTATAGACACTCATCTATTAAGCCATTTTCCTAAAATACCTACGGTCTTTTCATATGAAACAGAAAAAAAATCATTAAAGCTATGGTTTGCCAGACAATTACTTTGTCAACTATCAAGAAATTGCATAATGAATTGTACACATGCATCAAACATGAACAGCAGAGGACTGTAACAAGCTATGTATTTCCAGTCCACTTGCTCTTTCACACAAATAGTGGATTTTGTTTTCAAGAACAATTCTATATCCTTTCTGAAGGCTTTCATAAAATACGGCTATACATTTATCTATCAAACTAAGTAGAAATAATTGAAATACTTAATATGCACAGTATTAGGGAAATGCACGGATAACTTCATTATTAATGTCTATTGATTATTTATGTTTTCAAATAGGCCAACAGAGCTGCTAATATTCTTATCTTGTAAATCTGTATGTGTGTTTTGGTTTTGCCAGTTTATTGGCAAATTTACAATCCACATTATGGGCATTTTTATTGCTTTATACACTTTTTTGATATGCACACAATCAAAGTCCGTTTTCAAACTGACTAGTGTTTACTCAGTTTGATTACTGTGTTACATTTCTGAGCTTATTTTCCCTTTGGAAAATGAACTGTACAAGAAAGCCTAGTAAATCTTTACTTAAAAATTCCGAACTTTAGATTGATTTCAGCAGTGAGTTTGTATTGATCTCAAAAGCTTTGCGTTCCTAACTAAAAACTAATCTTTATTTCACCCTTTAGTGACTGTAGTCATAAATATGCTCAGTCCAACCAGTGTAGAGTGGATTAATGGTCATTGGAGATTGGGGCTTCCAACAAAGTCTAGGAAACCTTCACCTTTGGAGGACAGCACGCAGGCATTTACCCCTTGTCAGCTATAATCTCTAGGTCCATTTTTGACATTTACCTGAGTGTTAAAGAGGAGGCAGAGAGGGGGCTAGGGAATAAAGCTCCTGAGATTCTACTTGGGTATAAATCTCTCACTGTTAGATTGACTGTTGTGGTTGACCCTGGCTGCTTCCGGCCATCGAAGTCACTGAAAGGCATCGCTCTGCCACTCCACTCAACCCAGGTTAACTCCTCCTGGGGAGGGTCTCTGCCTCTTGTGTTCAAGGAAGGACTTGGTGCATTGCTAAAACCTATCTGTCCTTATCGTTTCAACTTCACTGTACTGATGGAGCAAATATTTGGAGAGTAAGTACAACCCATTTACAAGATCTAATTATGGAGAATAAAAGAGTGTTAAAAGGACAGAACACAGAATTCACTACCAAGTATGATCGATAACAGCCCAGGCAGCAGTAGACAGATGGGTGCCAAATAGTAATGAAGCCTTAAAGCAGTGATTCTCAAAGTGTGGTCCTCAGCACCTCCTGGATCACAATAACCACCTGGCAGGGGGAAATTAGACTCGGGAGGGTGCCAGGATTCTGAACTTTTAACAAGTTTCTCCATGTAGCTCTTCTGGTCCCCAAAATGTAAGGCCCACAGGGTCATGTTGGTGTGCTTTGAAGTGTTGTCCCTTTTAACAGTTTCTATAGTGGAAAGTAAGAATTCTCATGGACTTGATGGCATAGATTACTATTTGCTTACCCATTTTACATATTTCTTTTTCTTGTCAATAATAGAAACTTAATTTTTACCTGTGCTCCTTGTTGGCCAGTTAACATTTCCTGACAGCTAGATGCTAGACGGCTTTTGTACACGTGTGGGAGACTTACAAAGTCTCAAAGGGTGGGCGCTCATGGCCTTATCTGTCTTCCTTTCAATCTGCTGCCAAGAATGTGCCTCTGTCAGCTGGAACCCCATCAGGACATCCTGCACTAAGAGGGCATGGCTGAAACCTGGGGTTGCTGGGTCAGAGAGAAGATCTCATGAAACCACCTGGTTCTGGACAGATTGTGACTGGATGCCTTTCACATGAAAGAATGAAACCCTGTATGTTTTGTCCCTTGTTGGAATGGGTAGACGGTCATTGTAATCCACAGCAGAGTGAGACTGCTAACTGACACAGGAACCTGTTTAGGATTATGAATCCACTTCATCCTTCCATGGCAGGTTATTGAACATCTCCTGAGCATCACTGTTGACTGTGAGTCTGGGAGTTGTTTCTGAGTACTAGCACAGACAGTGGTTTTGTTAAGTTTCTGTGGGCTCAGGGGTCAGAGGGGCAGTCTGGTCTTGCTTGAAATTTCAAAAAGGTATGTATAATTTTGGCTGTTTCCCACAGAAAAGAGGTAGGTTTGCAGTGGCCCAGCTGGCCAAGGAGGTTCTAGAGAGATGGCAGCCCCAAGGACAGCTGTGTGTACGAGAATCTCGATTACCTGCTAAAGTAATTGATCATTTAGTGGTGCCCTCCATGCTCCATGAAGTTAACCTTTATCAGACTTAAGACTAAGGCTGTTACATATGGATGAAATGCAGTATCTTAAAGATATCTGGAGCTTACGTAAAGTGTTCCTTTACTTTGAGGAAGAAAAGATTGTATTTGTTTTGTTCTCATTTTCTATTTCTTCTCTTTCCAAATATGATGCTATTAAGTCATTATCTTTGTGTAGGGATAGCATGTCTAACCCTTATTGACTTTTAAGATAAGATGATGTACAAACAAAGTAAGATTCTCTGCTTCCTTCAGACACGTTTGCTCAGTTTTTGAAGTCATGGATTCCCATGCTTCTTTCTTCCTTATTCAGCCATAAATGCAGTTACAACCTTTAACACAATTACCAATCACTTGCATTAATAATCTGCTTTTAAAATTCACATTCCAGTATCTACTGCAACCCTGGTTATGTTAGAACAGGGATTCTCTAAGGGTGGTCCTTGGACTGGCAGTGTTAGCACCAGTGTTCACCTTTGAACTTGATAGCAAGGCACATTCTTGAACCCCACCACAGACCTGCTGAATCAGAAACTGTGAAGGTGGGGCCTGCAAATTGCATTGTTACAAGCCTTCTAGGTAATTCTGATCCCTGCTCAAGTTGGAGAACCTGTGCTCTGGAGTTAATCTAGTTATAGTTTCAATCCACCGAGAATGCTTACAGGTTAATATTGCTTAACGCAGCCACTTTCATTTTCAAGTGAAATCCTTGAGAGACTCTAACATGTTGACTATCAAACATTTAATTATATAACTTTCATCTTATCCATCTTCAGTCTATAGATAACTGGGCCAGGCAATAAGGTGCCTCAATTTGTGCTAAAATAGCACTAACAACAATAATACCTTATATTATAAGCATTTTTTCAGTCATTAAAGTGCTGACACATAAAATTTCACTGAATTATGCAGTAAGTTCAAATATATGTCTGAGTCAATAAAATTTGTTATAATTGCAGGAAAGGAATAACAAACACAAACTATTGCAGGGACACATCTTATTCTATTTATTTATTTCTATCTCTGCTTCTCTAGCATTTGAAATTATACTTGCTGGGCAGCACCTGTGGCTCAAAGGAGTAGGGCACCAACCCCATATGCCAGAGATGGCAGGTTCAAATCCAGCCCTGGCCCAAAACTGCAAAAAAAAAAAAAAAAGAAAAAGAAATTATACTTGCTAAAATAAGTATAACTTAAAAAGTGAACACCTAAATGAATGATATTTAAGTATCATTTGCTAATGAATGAGGGGGAAATGTATGGGAATTTTAAGCCAACTCCATTTGCCCAGAGAAAGGATTTTATTTAAAAGTGTTTCAATTTTCTAACTGTAAATTTGACACTAACATATCGGACAAAAGGTTGATACTTAGTGACTTATGGATGCCACCACAAGGATTAACTTGTTGTCTTCATTTTAATAGAAAAGATGAACCCAGGTTGGCTATTGGATCACACTGTTAAGCCCACTATTCTTTTTTGTGTTATTATTAAATACAATAATGTGGGAGAATATAAATGTAACATTCAGAAAAAAATAAATATAACATTTAGGCATGGTTTTAAAGAATTCTTAAGTATATGTTTGATTAATACCTTTAATAGGAATTGGGATATTATGGTTCATTCATTTACTAAATATTGCTTAAAGAGCATTTAAAAATATTAAAAATAAAAATTAAAAACAGCCTAAAAGGTAGGAGAAAATAAAACAAATCTAAGAACCTCTGAAAACCCCTAACACTTGGCAAAATGCTATGTTTCTAGAAGGCATTAACCAAGTCCTTTTCTAGGATTGTGGTCCTAACTGTGGGTTTCAGAGTTTGATATCATTCTCTCTTAGCTTTGAGACTCTTACAAAATAACATCAATCCTAAGGCTTTTAATCTTTTCGTAAGCTTTCCAAAAACAGCAAATCCAAAACCAAAGTGTTTTGAAGCAAACTTCTGATAAAGAATTTGGAGTATTTTCAATAAGAATAAAGTAAAATTAAATTTCCAAGAGTGTGCTTTAGTGGAAAAGATTCAAGCTTTGGAGTTAGAAAATCGAGCTCAAGTTTCGCCTCTATAATTTCCTAGCTATAAGGCCAAGTTTTCTAAACCTCAGTTTTCTCGTCTGTAAATTGGGAGTGATATTAATACTTGCCTCATAGAAGTTTGAATATCAAACAGAGCTATGTGAATTGATTTTTCGGCCTAATGACTGGCAAACAGAAAGACCTCTATACACGATAGTCTTATTATTATAAAAGAAAATGAGAGTGGACCTGAAATAATTTGGAAAACATAAAAAGATGAATAAAATTGACGTGGTGTTGATTGTTGAACAATACAGGGGTTGGGGGCTTCAATCTTCCCTGCACAGTCAAAAATCTGCACATAACTCTTAATTCCTCCAAAACTTTACTAATAGCTTACTGTTGACTGGAAGCCTTACCAATAACATAAACAGTCAATTAACACATCCTTTGTAATATTATATGTATTATATACCACATTCTTACAATAAAATAAGCTAGAGAAAAGAAAATATTCTTAAGAAAACCACAAGGGGCCAGGTGCAGTGGTGGCTCATGCCTGTAATCCTAGCACTCTGGGTGGATTGCTTCAGCTCAGGAGTTCAAGACCAGTCTGGTTCAAGACCCTGTTTCTTAAAAAAGCTACCTGGGCATTGTGGCAGGTGCCTGCAGTCTCAACTACTCGGGAGGCTGAGGCAAGAGAATCGCTTGAGCTCAAGAGTTGGAGGCTGTTGTGAGCTGTGATGCCACAGCACTCTACAAAGGGCGGCAAAGTGAAAAAAAAAAAAAAAGAAAATCATAAGGAAGAGAAAACATATTTACTATTTATGAAGCAGAAGTGAAGCCTCATACGTCTTCGTCCTTGTCTTCATGGTGAGTGGGCTGAGGAGGAGAAGGAAAGGAGAGCTGGTCTCACTGACTCGGGGGTGGCAGAGGTGCAAGGGGAGGCAGGAGAGACAGGCACACTCAGTGTAACTTTATGGGAATCAATCATAATTTCTCTTTGAATTTTTTGCTGTTTAATTTCTTGAGTGAAAATGCTTCCATTCATTACCAAACCTTCTGCCCCTTGCTTCAGTTCCAAGTCACAACAGAAGTTAAAAGCAGTCTTGAATAACTAAAACTCGCTGCCAGGTTGCCTACTGTCAATTTGTTTTCCTGTACTGCTTCTATTACATTTACTTCCTTATCATGGTGCCCTGGTTTGGAAACACTTATCTCCATCAAGCTGTCTTCTGTCAATTCCTCTGACGAGGTGTCTGCTAGCTCTTGAGTTTCTCTGAGATCCATAGCTTGACACCCTTCACTCCCCACACACACCATTTTTTTTTTTTTTTTCCATATCCACAGTCTCTTTCCTGATTTCCCTGATTGGCTCTGCTATACATCTGGTGAAGTCATACACAACATCTGGATTCATTTTTTTCCAGCAGGAATTCATTGTTTCAGGCTTGATGGCTTTCATAGATTTTTCTGTAACAGTGATGGCAACTTCAATAGTGTAATTCTTCCAGCCTTGGGTGATGTTCTCTCTGTTGAGCCTCTCTTCCATAGAGTTGACAATCTTTTCCAAAGAGTATAGCTTATGAAAAGGCTTAAAGGTCCTTAGACCCCCTGATCTAGAGGCTGAATTAGAGACATTGTATTTGGGACAGGTGGGCCATGTTGACACCTTTGGTGCTGATCTCATGGGGTTCTGAGTGGCTGAGGGGCATTGTCTAATATGAAAAGAACTTTGAAAGGCAGGCTGAATCTAGAGGCTGATCTAGAGGCTGAATTAGAGACATTGTGTTTGGGACAGGTGGACCATTTTGACACTTTTGGTGCTGATCTCATGGGGTTTTGAGTGGCTGGGGAGCATTGTCTAATATGAAAAGAACTTTGAAAGGCAGGCCCTTACTAACAAGGTACCTCCTCACCTCCGGGACAAAGCATCAATGGAACCAATCCAGCAAAAGGGTTCTCATGGTCCAGGTCTTCTTACTGTACTAACAAAAGATTGACAGCTGATGTGTATCTTTTCCCTGAAAGGCCTTGAGGGTTAGAAACTTTATATAAAAGGGTAGTCCTGATCACAAACCCAACTGCATTTGCACAAAACAGTAGAGTTAGTCTATCCCTTCCTACATTAATTTCTGGTGCTCACTTCTCTTCCTTACTAGATAATCCATTAGCACCTCCATAGCTGACCACCTCTCTACATTGACTAGCTCCTTAAGTTGATCTAATTTTCATAGACTGGACAGGCACCATGTGTACGTATCAGTACAGTGGGCCTAATTCCTCATGTTGACCACCTCCATATGTTGATCAGTTTGTTACAGGTCCTTGGGTGGTCACCTTGCAGGGGTTCTACTGTAAATATCCTTTCCAACATTTCCTCCTGTTTCCCCCACCCCCCCAAGAATAGGGCACCTTTTTTTTTTTTTTTTGGCAGTTAAATCCTGGTCAGGCAGATATCTTTCTCCTTGATGATTTTCTTAATTACGTCTGAGAAATTTGTCTGCTGCCTCTTGGTCAGTTATCTTGACATTTGTAAAGCCAAATCTCTTTCTAAAATTATGAAACTATCTTGGCAGGCATTAAATTCTCCAGCTTTAGATCCTTTACCTTCCTTTTGCGATAAGCTGTTGTATAATGCATTTGCCTTTTCAAGAACCTTTTCATGAACTCTTTTCATAGAGCCCTTTCTCATAGCAATCCTGTACCCCTGTTAAAGATGCATTTTCAATATGAGATAAAAAGGTTTTTTCAGGAAAAGTGCAAAATTTTTGTGCCTGCTAGTAGAGCTGCAGTGATGGCCTCACAGATTTCCTTAAAATAAAAAATAACATCAAAAACTCCCCAAAGACTCAACACTGGATTCTTAGACCTTAATCTACATAGCAGGCAACTCATCTTTTCGTTAGTAATGTCATCTCTTTTCTCTGCTTCTTGGGAGCACGTTCAGTATCACCAGAGACACTTCTTTATGGGTTCTTACGGTCTTATGCAAGGTTTATGCTAGTGCACTAAACATGATGAAAAGGACAGGAGAACTGTGAGAGATCACTTTTTACTGAACATGCAATTTCCTGGAGAAACAAAATGCTCACATGAAAATGACTAGCATCACGTAGTGTTTTAAGTGGATATTCTCAACACTGAAGCTCACCACAGTAGCAACAGGAGGTGGCTACAAAATTATTCCAGTAGTATAGTATGTAGTACAGTTGATCTATGCAATTATAATTTAAAACTGCATCTTTATGTTTGTTTACATTCCTCTCAACAGTGATGGTGCCATGCATAGTCTAGAAGTGTTTGAAATATTTAAAATTTGTAACAGATTTACAGGTGTTTTATGGTAGCATATGATAAAATAGACCGATATTTACATGTATTTTATTCACTCATTACATACCTTTTTTTCTTAAATTTTGACAATTCTAGACCACGTGGTTCATCTGTGAGTTTGTTTTTTAATTCTTGCAAATCTCCAAAAAGGTTTTCAATGTATTTATTGAAAAAAATCTGCATATACATGGGCCTGTACAGTTCAATACCATGCTGTTCAAGGGCCAACTGCATTAACTTTTGCCAGAAACAAAGCAAAATACAATTATACTTGGGGCATCACTCTTTGTAAAACCATATTTAGAAAAATTCAAACAAGTTTGTTTACATGAGTTTTTTTCAGTTAGGGCAGCTAATGATACACAAAATCTGAGGAAATATCAAGGTATTTTACCAATTTGTATGAGAGAAACTCATACATAGTTTCCTAGTAATTAAAAAGGAAGCTTGTCTATCTGAAGGATGAACACAATCTAAAAAAACACAAATTCAGGCAAATACCCACATATATGCAGATGCACTTATATTGATACTAAGAGTCACTGACCATCTTGATGCCCCTTGAATTCCAGTAAGTCAAAAGACAAGGAACTAGATAGACACATTCAGACACCCTGAATGTCCTTTATTTAGTAACAAGGACTTACCACATCTTGAGTGTGGTCTCAAGGTTTTTAAGAGGAAAATAAAGTTGATGAAGCAAGTGAATGATGTCTACAAAATATCCTACCTTTGGTTCTTAAATAATTTCCACATCACCACCTATTACTTTTTCCAAATAAGCAGCATCATTTTGGAAGACAACTATCCTATTATCTTTTACTTCATGGAACTCCAACCTTCCTTATCCTAAGTATCATATGGTAGGGTTT
Source organism: Perodicticus potto (assembly GCA_963574655.1). NCBI lineage: Eukaryota > Metazoa > Chordata > Mammalia > Primates > Lorisidae > Perodicticus > Perodicticus potto. The sequence goes on from CAUYRH010070286.1 coordinate 98,261, forward strand.
TGAAGATGAATAAGAACCAGTATCTGCTCTTGAATAGTTCAGAAATCTAACTCAACAGGATGTAAAAGAAGGACAGATAGCTGTAAGAATCCAAGCAACTGTTGATTATAGAGCAGAAAGCAGGCTAGTAAACTACCTTTAGTTACAAGGTACCTAACTAAAACATGCTCGCCCTGAGGGACTTTCATGATGACACATACACAACCTTATAAATGACAACACAGATAAACCAGCCAGAGAAGGCTTAAAGATGATAATTCAGAGCTTCTGATAGCTATGAGGTCTTACTGTTTCTTGTAGTTACTGGTACAAGTGATTATTTATGTAGACTTGTGGTTTTTAATATACCTGAAGTCCTTTAGGGGATACATGAGGTCAAAACTATTTTTATAATAATGCAAAGATTTTCTTTGCTTTTTTTTTTTTACTGTATTGACATTTGTACTGATAATGGAAAAGCAATGGTGTAAAAATTGGGTGCCTTAGTAAAAATCAAGGCAGGGGCAACTGAAGTGAACTAGTAATCATTGTATTCTTAAATGCTGTGCCTAGTTTAAAAATTTGTCTGTCTCACTTAAAAAAAATCTTATAAAGCAATTGAAGTATTGATTTTATTAAACCTTGATATTGACCACATATCTTTTTAATAGTCCATGACAAAATCAAAAGTCCTGGGCGGTGCCTGTGGCTCAAAGGAGTAGGGCGCCAGCCCCATATCCTGGAGATGGTGGGTTCAAACCCAGCCCCAGCCAAAAACTGCAAAAAACAAAACAAAACAAAACAAAACAAAATCAAAAGTCCTTCTGTATACTGAAGTACAATGGTTGTCTTGAAGAAAAGCACTTGTGCAATTGTTCGAGTTGCAAGCTAAACTAGCCAATTTTTCATGGAACATAATTTTGCTTGAAAGAATAGCTAACATATTATTCAGTCTTGAATGTATGGCAGAAATTTTCTTGACAATGAATAAGTGAAATTGTTTCTTCAAGGAGCTGACTGATAGTACAAGTTCATAAATTTCATGTGCAATTTAAAATAGTGTGCACATGAACTTTGCACATGAACTTTATGGCCACCCTATATTTATTGCCCATGATAAAATTTGATCTTTCCAGTGAAAAATACAATTTTAAAGAATTTATATTCACCACCATGAACTCAACTTAACACATTTTTTTGAATTAGATTTGTAGTATTATTAACGGATGAGTTTTTTGATATTTTATAATGTGGCCACATTTAGAAGCTTTTCATAATTTAGTGAAGCCATTATTTCCAAACTCTGATGCTTGGTAATACAAAATAATACAATAGTAAAAGATTCATGAAAAATGCAAGACAGACCAATGGATTTGTATGTAGCAGAGTAAAAAAATTAACTAATATGGTTTCATATTCCACCTTGCAGCTAATCTATTGGAAACTATCACTGGCTGGTTTTTGGCATGGTATTAAAAAAGATTTCCAAAATTATCTGAAATGGCTACTTAAAGAATTCTTCCTTTTCTAACTACACATCTATTGGAGTCTGAATTTCATTCACAGACTTTCCCTAGAGCAGCATATTACAACAAATTGAATGCAGACACAGATAGGAGAATCTGTTTGTCAGCCATTAACATTAAGCCAGACCTGTAAATTATTTGCAAACATACAAATGAATGCTATAATTCTTACTAAGTTTAGTTTGGTTAGGATGCTATAGTTACTTTTCATCCTGATTCATTTTAACATGTAACAAGTTTATTATCTTTGAGTGAACTGATAAACATTTTTAAATGTTTCCTTTTCATTTCTAATGAGGTAAGTCTCAATAGGCATAACCCATCCAACTAAAATCTCTTCAGAGCACTCAATATTTAAGAGTATAAAAGTTTCTTGAAGCAAGAGGAGAGAGTCACTGGTGTGAAGTATAAGAAAATGAGTGTTGGCTACATTCTGATTTCTCAAACATACTTTCTTAGGAAGACTTCATCAACCCTGGCCAACTGTCATGTTAGAGACAGGGCAGCGTTAAAATTGCTGTGTTGAGTTCCATCAAGGAGCCCTGCGGTGGTGGTTGGGATGCTCAGTGGATTTCCTGCAGATCTGCAGGAAGTGACTCTCCTTTTCAAGCAAGTCCCTCTGGTAAACTCCTCAGGCCATTTATTCTCTTAAGGCCAAAATACTTCTAGCACTGGAGCATAAGGTACTTTGATTTTGTGATACCTCAGGATGTAAAAAATTATCTCAAGAAATGATTATGAAAAAAACTCTGTTAAAGTTACTGTGTCCACTAACTTTAACTTTTAAAAGGTTTATAAACATTGAACTTATGGATTTTTTAGAAGTGTGAATGTATGTATTTGTGTATGTGTACACACTTACACACTCTGTTTGGTCTCTGAAATGTACTAGCTGAGAGGTCTGGATATTAAAACGTTAAAAGGTATCTCATGGCGATAGAGACGATGGTTATGACATGAACTGATGTAATCATTACTGAAGCTTATGTGTTCCAGTTTCCCCTCAACTCCAGCTGCTTCATTCTTTCGTTTTTCCTCTTCCTTCTCAGCCAGGTTCTAGCTCAGTACCCTTTAGTAAGTGACTCCCCCAGGCTCTGTCCATTTTTATTAAGCACCCAAATGTCAGCTAGTTAGCCAAAAGATGTTGCTGCACTCTTCATGGGGCACTGCACACACATATTTAAAGTTACACATGCACAAGGGAGGTCTTACACAGAGCCAGGAGCAGGTCACAAGGAGAAGGAAACCCTCTCTTCCTTTCATTTCCTGGCTACACCAGAATTTCCTCTTAGAACAAAATCCCGACAGCTTAAAGCTGAAAACCTGGGGGAAACCCAAATACCTGCAAAGTAGTAGCAGAACATTTGTACCTACTGCGAAGGAAGAAATCCGCGATCTGTTTAGTAGGGATCTGGAGGGAGAGGCTGGAAGGCACTGATTTCAAGGTGGTTCAGAGGCAGAGAGTCCTTTCTCCTGGGGAAGGAAAGCTGGAAGAGTCGCAGGCCAGAGACACCAACGTTAATGTCTCGGGAATCCTGCGTGGAGCAGTGGCAAGAGCTCAGGGGTGCACTGGCTAGGCCTGAGTTTGAATCCCTGTCCCCCAGTCCCGTACCAGCTGGGTGGTTCAGGTGATCTCCTTAATCTCGTTGCCCATCAGCCTCCTCAAGTAGTAAATGAGGACAATCCTATCTCCCCTGCAGGGCTGAGTGAAGATGCGAGGAGAGCAAGCGTGTGAGGAGCCCGGAACACAGTAGGTGTCCATCAAGTGCCTGTTTTCTTTTTCTGCTTCAGAAGTTTGCACTCACACACTTTGACTTTCGTTACTTATTGAATGGGAAAATGGACCCATTTTTCAGGAAACAACTGGATGTTTTCTAACCTCTTCCCTATACCTAAAGAGTTTATCTGTTTAAAAACTTTTCACAGTGGTTAACACAGACCACTATCAAACGTTTCTCCACAGCAATAACAACAACAAAAACAAAACTCAAAGTATAGAGCGTTCATTCTATTTTCCTGGTCTCCACAGCATGTCTTCCAGAAATTCCAAGAAGTTAGTGAGGCTTGACCTTCCTCTTCCTTTTTTTTTTTTCTTTGTCAAGCATGCCAGCAATCTTTAATCATGCTGTGACTTTCTACATGCCACCCAGGTTAGTTTCTGAAACAGTCAAAGATTTAACCCCCAGACACATAAATATCTGTGCTTTCCAGAGAGTCCTCCAAAGGAACTTATTATTTTTGTATATATGTACGTTTTCTCCTTTTATTTCCATATTAATTTATAGAGAGAAGCATTTTGATTATAGATTTTAATAAAAATTCAGACTTAATTACAGTATTGTTTCTAGTGCTTACTGTTTTTGTTGAAGTGATTATCATGCTAAGTATTTTATAATATTTTTTCTTTTAAAAGAAAAAAATGTAGGTATGTGAAAAGGTTAGAGGTAGTGTATTAGTTGTCTACCAGGTCAACTAGTTTTTAACCTGATAAGAACTAATTTGATAAACAGAGTTCACCGCTTGAAAGGAGAAGCTTTGGAAAGGCAGATGAGTTAATGAGAAAATGTGTTAAAGGGAGTTAAGACCAAGAATATCGAATGCTCTAAATATTAATAGTGGTCACAGTATAGATCTATCTTGCTACATGCTGAAAATTTGTCATCCAGTCACTGTGATGGAAGTCAAGACTACTTAAGAGAGTTGGGGTCTGAGACAAATGCACATATGGACACTGCTGGGATAAAAACTTTTGGCAAAAAATAAGCAACAAAATCCAGAGGAAAGAATTTCACCTGAAATATGAGTAGGCATTAAAAAGGAAAGCACACATCAGATTGTTAGGTTCGGTGAACATATCCGTCCCCACCTCCCTTACTGCGGCTGTGATGATACCTGGAGTGATGTTGAAGAAAGGCACAGATGCAGTTCAAAGGAAAAGTCCTAGGATGAGTAGTCTGGTACATTAAGCTGAAGAGTAAATATGGTAATCCCGGAGATCTATAGAAAATTTAAAAAATGGGAGAACTGCCACTTAAATGAGTTCTTATTTTGATTTTTTTCCTTTGTTGGCAAATATTGAGGATCCTTTTATTTGACAAAATGATATTTTCAATAGGAAGTTCTTTACTTTTGAGATCCACTTTCTATTACATACTCTTCCCTTACTGACCTGATCAGAGGAAAATGCTAGAGCTACTTTTTGGAGTGAACCATGGTGAAGGCACAGCCAACTGAACTTAGTGCCTGATGTGGTCAGCCTCTTAGCGCTTCCTTCTACCTTAGATTTCTGCTTTAGAGATTAACTCATTTTTTTTTTTAGATCGCCAGTGCATGCCGTGGATATTTGCCTTCAGCATCTCTCTTTTATTTTTTTCTCTTCATAGGTCGCATGCTTCTTTCACCCTTTGGCAAACAGATCTGACACCTTTTAGGCAGGTTACTCAGAGTAAAGTGGGAATGTTTTGTGCTATTTGTTGAACTTCATACAAAGGTCCTCCTTCATCATGCTCAACCTATTGCTTGCAAAATTCACTGCAAATAACCATCTATCACTTCATATCATTGTCGCATTGTATCACTTTGTTTCTTCTTCTCCTCTAGGTAAGTGAAAATGATGATCTGACTGAGATCAGAATCATCGCTGCTCAGGACTTGGTCTCCTGCAGAGGCCCATGGAGGCACACAGACTTTTTGTAAGACGCCACTGGGCAGATATCAGATGGAGCACCCTCCCCCATCACCTTCTTGGGACTGAAAACTTAATAACTTGGTATTGTTCAGCAAGTCATTCAAGCGAACAGAGTGGAATTCTACCTGTTCCTCAAGGTAGAGGATCTGCTAAGCTGCTGCAGAGACTGTTGGACATTTGTAGCTCTTTGTGCAGGCAAAGAGTTCATGGTTAGGAGACAAGGTGAAATGCAAACCTTGAGGGAAAGCTTTGTAACTTCCTGTGTTTGTCTGAAGTCATGCACACATTAATTCTGTGTGCAAACCAGAGCTCAGCAAACATATTCCTCTTTCTCAGGGGCGTTTTAAAATGCTATTTTTCACTTTTAAAAAAAAAAATCCAGGGGAGCAAGAGAGAGAGAGATCCTGGGAACAGATCCGAAATACCAGAAGCTGAAACTTTAAAGTGATCAAGGCACACAGTTTCATAAATGATAGCATAAAGGTTTTTTAAAACATTGGTTGTAATTTCTACTAGGTGTCACAACTCAGTGAACCATTAAAAGTGAACCGGCTCACTGAACCGGACTGAACTGAACAGATGGAATTCCACCCTTGCCATGCTTGAAAGGCTCCACGAACAATTAGAGTCTTCTTTTAAGTCCCCCCTCTGAGCTGCTTACCTCACTCATGTGGACTTGGGGGCTGGAGGGCAGGACGTGGCCCCTCAGCTCTTTGTTCACTGTGTGCTGCCTCTGCCCCAGCAGAAGGAAGGCAGTCCATTTTGAAATCCTCAGGGCCACCCTCTTCATTTTCAAAGTCCAAATATTATTTTACATTCGTTCCCAAATGTATATGAGAAGCACAATGTTTTGTTCTGTTTTGATTTTTCCCTTGAATTTTAAGTCACTTTAATTTGTTCAGATATACCTTGAAAGATTCTTTGGGGGGAGGGGGTAAACATCGTGAACAATGTGACTGGTGTTATTCTCTTTGCCTATTTTTAGTTTATTTAATTTTGTTTTCTTTTAAGATGGTGAAGATGGCTGTCGGAGCACAGACACTGTCAGTCTTTTCTTGACTTCTGAAATCTAGATGACACAGGGTCAGTAAACTGTTACAGAGAGTTACACTGGCTCAGTGCACACTTATTTGTGGAGGTGCTTAAAATAGTCCTGGATATCAGAAGCCTGTTTCTAAACAAGTCATTAAATATTAGTCAATTACAGTAATTCATTAATTCAATAAATATTTATGAGGACTAACTAGTACCAGGCACTTTACTGGACATTCTAAAATGTTGTAAAGTTCAAATCTTTACCTTCAAAGCAATCATAATTTAGTAGGAGTGATAAGCTAGCTATAGATAACCATGCTTTTGAAAATATTTATCATTCAGGTGGCTCCTTGATATCTATACTCTCTTCCGCTCACTTTCTTCTTTTGACTCCGGATCTGTTGACACATAATCAACATGCTAATGCTTTCAGTTTTGTTGGGATTTTAACATAGGCTTACTTTAAGGGTCATATTTTATAAAGCTGCACGCTGATTTTGGATCTTTGAAAATCAGTTCATTTCTTCAAAGCATGTTCTAACAGGTTGTGGGAGACAATGAACCAGAGATAAAGCCAGAGGGGGCAGGGTTGGAAGTTTGTTGGTTAGGCACAAAAGGTGCTGGCAGGTGGATCATTGATTAATTCCAGAGAGGTCAGCTGAAGGAGAGATTAGCAAGTAAGAGGTCCAGAATCCAGGGAGGCAGGCAACAGGAATAAGATACTGAGGTTAGGATTCCGGAACACACAAGGTCAGGGGGTGAAAAAGAGTCTTTTTGAAACATGGGGTCATGAGTCCAGGTCAAAACCCTTCAACCACAGGAGATTAGGAGCCATTCAAAAGGCCTGAATAACAAGCATAGGATGTCAACAGAGAGGGTGGATTTGCTGCTGAGTGGTCCTGTGGCTCTCAGCCCTTCACACAGCTCTGAACTCGGACCAGAGCTGATTGCAGGGATGGGTACGTCTGTCTGAACCCACAATTTTTGGATTAGATGAAGGACAGGGCAGGGCAATGAAATATTTCACAAGAACATTAAAACACAGCATTTGCAGACAGAGGGAAGGAGCGAGGCGGGTGGGGTCTTGGTGTGTGCCACATCTTTTGGGGGCAAAATACAATTGTAAGAGGGACTTAACCTAACAAATGCAATCAGTGTAACCTGGTTTTTTGTACCCTCATTGAATCCCCAGCAATAAAAAAAAAAAAAAAGAAAGAAACAAACACAGCATTTGCAAGCTGTTTGCAAATCTAGATTCAGAGTTAATGTATTCCTTAGGGGTTAAATCTGCCACTTACTTTTAGGCAGTAAAATATACTATTGAAACCCAGTGCTCGGCATTTGTTGACTTGAGTTTGAGTGCATGTAATGCTCTTAAAAGCTGTACTAACCTGTGTAAGGTACTTAATCTCAAAAGACATAGTTTCCCCAAGTGTAAAGGAAGGATGATAATGCCTATCTTAGAGTTCAAAATATTCAGCATATAAAAATAATATATAAAAGATCATTAGTTGTAGACACCATCTTCCTCATCATCAAACTTGGAGTTTTAAATTCAAGAACGTGAATTCATTACAAAGTTGGATTTTTTAATTCAAGAACTTTATCCCCCATTTTTTCCCTTTCTGAATGTAAATAATATATAGTTTTTATTTAATATATAAACTCAACAGCTTCTATTCCCATTGATATTTTTTAAAACCCAGTCATTCACTTTTTTCTTTGCTTGTTTTAATATGCCTGATAGACAGCAAGAGCACAAGCTCATGAGAACATACACTCAAAAATTCTATAGAAAATATTTCTTAGCACATACTCAGAGGGGTCCATGTCTGGTAACATAGATTCAAACACCAGCAGACCGAATGTCCAGGCATAGAAAATCTAAATCCTTCTCTATCTTATTCTAAGTATTACTCATTTTACATCATCACTATCCCCCCAAACCATGCAAAAATTAAATTCTACATGACTTTCTGAATTTCCTATATGGAAATCAAGTCAGTAACACTTTCTTTTGTGCATTTAGGAACAACATAGGTGGTTGGGACTTAAAAGAAATAGATGCTCAGCTGGGGAATTATCCAGAGTGGATTTTAACTTAATTTTTATTTTAACTATTCCCCATGAATCATTATCCAAAAAAATAGATAAGGGTAGCAGAGTGAGGCAGAAAGAGAATGAAGAAAAAAACCCCTCAATTTTCTCCCCTCTTCACATTGGGCTTTCCAACACTTTCCTAAAAATGCTAAAGTAATTCCAAATAAAAGACACATTCCTAGCCAATGAACGACGAATCTGGAGAAGTTTTCGAAGTGAATTTTCTCCTTTTCCACTCGTGCACTGGTCTTCGTGGCCTCGCTACCTGCTCGGGCGGCCGGAGCTCCAGCAGCCGTCTCCACACTCGTTTCTGAGTCCTGACGCCCTCGGTTGCTGCACACTAGCGCCACGTGCGGCATGAGGCAAATTTACGTGCTGGGGACATGGAGGCCATTGTCCTACAAGGTAGCATCGCCTTTGGCTTGTTCCACAATTAAACTTTCTTCACCCCTGGATTAACTAAGGTTATCTAAGGATGTTATGGTTCCATCTGGGGGCCGGGGTGCTGTTGTGACATGGCCATGTCAGGGGCATCTCCTCTTTGGCAGGCGTGGAGCTGGCAATGTCTTTGCCGTTGCAGACTCTCCCACCCGACGGGCGTCTGTAGGGAGGAGGGTGGGAGAAGTCTCGCGTCTACAGGAAGGTTCTGTGCAGCCCCTGCAGGCCGGAGAAGGAAGGAGCCGGCGGTGCTGTGCTCTGGCCACGCTGTCCGCGCCTGCTCAGCTGCCCCGGCCGCGCTGCCCCGCGTCCTCCTGCTCCGCGATGGCCTGGGCTCAAGGCAGACGCCAGGGAGAGCGCGGTTGAGGCTCTTTTTTCCGGGAAAGCTGCACTGGGAGGAGGGCTGGGGCCACACCTGCCCTCACTCAAACAGAGGGAGGGAGCACTTCAAAGGCTGCTGGCAGAGCCTGCGGGACTCCTCTGGGTTTGTGCCCAGAGTGGACGGAGGCTGGGAGCCTGAATTCCTTCCCAGCACATCTTACAGGTTTGCAGGGTTTTCGCCCCATGCTATTCCCCGGGGAAGACTACGTCTAATCCTTCATTTCTTTCCTTCAAGTTCATCTGTCGTCTCCTTTGCGACACTTTCTCACACACCCACTCGCTCCAGCCTTGCACAGACTTAACCGCACATTTCTCTACACTTCCATAGTAGTTATTTATGAATCTTTCTCCTCCATTCATCCGTGAACCTCTTCACAGGAGGTTCTATCTAATCTTATTCATCTTTGGAAGGCAGAGTAAGTTAGTGAAGAATGCCGACTCTGGAGTTAAAAGGTTTGGGTAAAATTTCTGCTTCCTTCATTCACTCGCTGTGTGATCTTGGAAAACATGTGTAACCACTCTTAATGACAGTTTTGTCCTCTGTGAAATGGCAGTTTGCTAACCCATGGGGGTTGCTTTGAGAATTAAAACACCCAAATGATCCAAGAACAAAAAGGAAACACTCAGCGTATAGTAAGGCTTCGACAAGGGTAAGCCCTGATTGATTATATTGTTTTGTACACTTAGCGCTAGAAAGGTGTCTGGCTCATAGTGGGGCCTCAACATATGATTTCTTCACTTAGCTGTGTCATCCTTAAGCCATGTGTCAAAAAATGGCTTCAAAAAAGGAGGTATATATGTATATACACAAAACTGCCCATGAATCTAGAAACTTCTTTTGACTTTTTTTTTGTAGCTCGGTTTAAATATATACAAGACAGATTGTGTTGCTAACTTGTCTTTTCTAGGTGTAAAGGAAGACACGTAATATACGTGAGCATCCACTATTACGTGTGCACGTGTGTGTGTGTGTGAGGGAGACAGAGACAGGGAGTGGTGTCCAGAAAGTATCCAGCCATTGTTAATACCGTTTCATATCATATGGCTGGATGCTGACTTTCTAGACTGCATCCTTCTCATATACTGTGTGTGCACGTGTGTGTGTGTGTGTGTGTGTGTGTGTGTGTGTATTCCACTACAGGACGGGAAGGGATGAGAATAGACCTGTTCTGTGAAAGACAGTAGCAGGGAGCCAAGAACTGAAGCCCTAAAACCTGAATTCATATTAAAACTGCCCAGAGTTTTACCAAGATAAGAACTTAGAAAGTTACAGACTTTTGAATGGCTTCTCATTCATTGCATGGATCTAGAAACATCTTTTGCCTTTTTTTTTTTTTGTAGCTCGGTTTTCATATATATAAGACAGACACTGTGTTGCTAGCTTACTTTTTCTAGGTGTAAAGGAAGACAGACTAAACACACTCCACCAATTTTATTATACTAAGTGCCTTCCAGTTTTAAAGCAGGGAAACTGAGATACAACTCTGGAGACCTGATCAAGGTTGCAGTCAGTGGCAGAACCAAATTAAAATTCATGTTCCCAGAGTCCTTTCCATGCCATTGCTTCACCTACTGACCCATGCTGCTCTACCAAGAAGTACTTCTGATTAAGTGAACTTTCAGGTTTCAATAACACAAAACCTTGGCAAGGACTTTAGGTAAAAATCTCATATCATATACTATAGTTATTTTTTGGCAAGAACCAGCTGTCTCATATATACGTTGACTTAATTACCTTGTGTAGGCTGACATTGAAGAAACTGGTGTGTTTTCAACTTTGGGCTGAGAGTCCAAGAGCTTAATAAAGTCTCTATTTGAAAAATGAGGAGAATAAAAGAAAATGAGGACAGATGCTTTTCTTGTAGACTATACAGTCCATTTCCAGGGACCATGACTCTTATTGTTCTCTTGTGGTCTCAGAGCCTAGCACAATGCCTGCACATGATATGTGCTCAGTTAATTAATCTTGATGATTATGAATGAATAAATGGATACATGGCAGCCTTGAAAGTTCAAGTGTAGCAGAATAGCTCCCTGTGCCTGGATGCAGTATTTCCCTAGTACTGAAACAGTAAGATGTTTTCTTTCATCTAGGGTTTCTCTACACTTTCTCAGCAAGGTTTCGTGATACAAAAGATGTTGCACATCAAGGTGAGGATCTGTATCAAAATGAACATTTTTAAAATCAAGAGTTGGATTCACAACTTGGAGGCTGGACACTAGAAGGATGCTGATGGAAGTGGAGAGTTAGGAGAGGAGGAAGAACTCTTTGGGGGACCATTTCTCTGGGAGAGCAGGACGGGAGTCACCTCCTTCTCTGGGAGGGAGGAGGGCTGGGCCCCACCCGCCTGCACGGAGTGAGGGAGGACCTCACGGACTGCTGGCAAGCTTGCTGGGCTTCCTCCAGGTTTGTGCCCAGAGTGGACCCAGTCTGACCTCAGCCCAGGAAGTGCAAGAGCAGGAGACACGTGCTGGCGACCTGCTGCTTTAGCAGCTAAGCAAAGGGGAGTTGCTGCTATATTTCTCCTTCTCTTTTTCTAGAAGTTCAGAGAGGCAAAAGCCCAGGTGCCAGAGAGGAATCTGATGCAGGAATATAGGCCCGGCAAGAAAGCTGGCTTGAAAGAGGCAGTGGGACTCTGGCAGAAAAAAGTTAGTATAGAATGGACCGTCTGAGAACCAGGGGTTAAGGCTGTGACTGGGGGCGAGAGTGGGATTGTCTGGGGAGGAGTACAAACTAGAGATGGGGTTGGAGGGGACCTTTCCAAATGCAGCCACTAAAACCTGCATGTAAGAAACAGTCAGCTTAAACATCTTCCAGGCTCTGGTGACGTAAGGTCAGCAACGCAAATATTACAGCAATACGGACACATACAGGAAAATTTCCTACCTGCCTTTCTGCTTCTGGCCACATGCTTCAACCTGGGAGGGATTAGAAACTGTAGCTAATGTAGGAGCAGCAGTGTGAGGCTGGACAAAGGAGAAAGGCGTGCTGCCCTTCAGGTGGCAGGAAGCTCTCCTGAACCTGGACCAATGATGACCAGGAGAGGATTTAGCTTGAAATCAAGTTCAGAATCTCACTATTACTAGTGATAGGGGGTCGATTTCAGACTGTTTTTACCTTAAACATCCAATATTAAACAGTTACAGTGCATCTAATGACAGGGGAAAACTTCTCCCATTGAGTACATCTTATAAAAGAGGGGAGACCAAAATAAAATTACATTTTGATTATAACTCATTAGCTGAGCTTGGTCAAAACAGAAGTCCTGTGTATAAAGGCTTCTCTAGATTTTATTTTGTAAGTCTGGACAGAGTGCTCACACGAAAACTGTATAGGTTGGGGTGTTTGCGGGAACTACCTCTGTGTGCCTCCTGAGTACTGATGGATGCACAGCCTACCTTTTAGGAGGCATCGATCAGAGGAGGCTGTGATGGGTCACCAAGCCCTCCTTGTTGGGAACCAGATTGATAAGAGCATGTTAGTCAGGACAGAATCAGAAGAAAAGAGTTGAATTAGTCACAGACAATCATTTGGTTATATTCATTCACTTACTTTATTTTCTGCTGCTATAACCTCAGCCTGAATAATTTTTAAAGAAAAGAGATTTATTTGACTCATGGTTCTGGAGGTTGGGAAGTCCAAGACTGAGTACTGGTGAGGACCCTCTTATGCCTGAGAGCACCCGAGACAGAGGAAAGAGAGCTGTGCTCCCGTGATAGCTGACCCACTCCCACAAGAGGGGCATTAATCCCTTCGTGAGGGTGCAGCCCTCATGTCTCATCACCTCTTAAAGGACCCAGCTTGTAATACTGTTACAATGGCAATTGAATTTCAACATGGAGGGGAAATTCAAAAACCATAGTGACCGTCTGACGTCTGCATTGCCTCTGTTACACACTGAAAAATATGTCTATCTGATGTGGATCTTGCACAGTTCTTTTATATTTCAGAGCTGCCTCAAGCTGGGTCAATGTCCACTGGCTGGTGAAAAGCATTTGCTATAATGTGGTTCATTTACATGTTTTATTCTCTTAAGATCTTTCAAGGCCATTCTTATACTTCCATCTTTCCCCCTGGCCCCACCAGGCTTCACAAGTTGATCTGGAAGAATAATGTCCTGGGGGACGAAAGAAGAATATGAAAAGGAGTAGGGTAATGTCTGGTGCACCGTTGACCGTGGAAAGGACACGGGATGAAAGGAATGGAGGTGACACTTGCTGAGTACCGACCTGCCTGACATACTGTGGACCACGGCTCACATTTCTGTCCCCTTTGTGTAGAGGAGGCAATGAGAGGAATGACTTCCTTAGCACCATGAATCTAGGCCAGTCAGAGTCCCAAGTCCCTGTCCTTTCTGTAATGCCATGTAGCTTTCTTAGAAACCACACTTTAAGTACATTTTAAAAGCTTGCTTGCAATGTTTCATTCCTTTTAATCTCCAGAATCCAATTCCATATCAAAGCTGATGGTATTTTTAACTAAGGAAATTGTTTTTGATTTCGATTACTACATTTTTATGAGACCACATTGACTTCTGTTATTAGAATTGAATTTCAGGATAGCGAATGTCATATGCTCTCTCCTAGCACCGTATACCTTTCCATTAGAGCACACAACAGTTGATTCCAATCAACTTTGTTTTTCAACTCATTCCACATTTCCAATATTTTTATACTTCTATTACCATTCACAAATATTCTCACAAGTGTGTTCCAATCTGGTGATATTATGATAACTTTCCCCTAGGGGTTTATTAGCTTCTATGTTACAGTATTCATTTTACCTACTTTCATTTTCTTGGACAAAGTCCAGAATAGCCCCTGGTCCTGTTGACTGCTTCACAAGCTGTGTGAGGAAACATTTTTGCAATGCACTCAGAGACAGGCATCCATCTGATTTCGTTCCTGTGATCTATCAGTCATTGTCAGGGGATTGAAATTGCATCACAATGACTACTTTTATTTCTTTATTTCTCTAATGCCTCTACTCTTTTTTCTTGTTGTTCATTATTGCCTGGCTTTCTATTGTAGGTAAATATACCTCCTCACATTAATGTTTATTTTTATGGTTTTTATTTATTTATTTTTAAATAGACCTTCTATGTGGCTTGATTTTTTTTTTTAAACCAAGTGGATAAAAATATTCCAACTGGAGCCCATGTGACATTTACCAACATTGTGACATGCTTTCTGAGGTAGAGTGGCCAGGCTATTACCTTCTAGGATAAAAGAACCTTTTAGGATGCACCTTCTCCTAAGGAGGTTTAAGGAGAAAAATTAAATTTCAAGTGGAAGGGGACATTCTAAGTATGGCATGATGCTTGTTAAATGAAGGGCCCAGAAGGCTGCTTATCAGGATGCAAACCCAAGTCCTTAAGGAGGGGACATGGAAAAAGAAGACCAAGTTAAAGTAAAAAGAACAATTTGTCCATCTCTGAGGGTAATAAGGACACAACATATAAACAGTGTTGATATCAGCGGCCGTGGTGGTGGTGATCTGACCTAGAAGTGGCAGTGCCAGAGACAGTGGTACAGATAAATCTGGCAGTGGTGGCACTAATAGCGGTGTCTGTCCATCGTGTCCTTGTTGAGTCCTCAAAACTAGGCACTGGAAATGTAGTCATATGTGGGCATCAGTGGTAGCAGTAGCACTTTCTGATGGGCAGTGCTGAACCTCGTGCAGGTAATGCCCCATAAGCCTTCGAGGCCCCCAAAGAAAGAGAAACTAATGATTTCCAGAATTGTTTGGCAACGTGAGGAGGTGGGCTGAAATTCCTAAAAAATAGATGACAATGGAGTCAGCGAAACACTATTTTGTAGTTTTATGTCCATTTTCTTAGCTTCAGGCTGATATGGCCTGAGAAACACAAGAAATAATAAGAAGAAGAATAACCTCAGCAATAAAAAAAAAAGAAAAAGAAACCGAGTCTCTCAGGTGTCACTCTATCCAGTGCTTCTGCAGAACAGCTCCATGACCCTCAATGGATGACCTCACAAATTCTTGCCCAAAATTCACCCATTTTTTCATGAATAAAAAAACTTGAAAATCTTCAAAAAAAAAAAAGAATAACCTCAGCAACAATTAGTAACACTGTGTGGGGCACTGTTACATTCCCAACAATAATTCTGTGGGTGGTATTATTGTTGTCTCTATTCTATATATGATGAAATTTAGTTATAGCAAGATTAAATAACTTGTGCGACATTATATAATTAGTAAGTGATGAGCAGTGATTCAAACATAGGAAGGCTGGCTCCAGAGGCTGTGCTTTTAACCATCCTATGATGTTGTGGAAACTCCTCACTTTAGTCTCAAGTCAATACCCTTTTTTGAAAAGTTGTTTTCAAGGACTAGTGAAATTTTATCCCCATTCTACTAAGAAAAAACACTTTTTAAAATTTAAAACTAGAAAAAGAATGTTAAAGTTACTGAAAAAGAAATATTGCTCTTTAATAACCAAAAACAAATTGTAATATGAAATTCTTTCTCCTCCGGATTTTTCTATTTCTCTTAGTTTTCCAACTGTTTTGCATTTTTTCTTACATTTATATTTCATTTTCAGTTGTGACTGCCTGAGATCCTTCTCAGATCATGCCTAGACAATTGTAATGGTGCCCTGGTGAGATGGCCTGACAATTGCCTCTCACCTCTTTGTTCATTTCATGTACGATGTTAGATAAATGTTACCAAGACCTTAACCAGTAGTAACCTGCTCCGAAACCTTGGCTGCCTCTAAATAGTGGCTCTAAAGTCTACAATAAATTCTAGACTTTTTAGCCTGGAGTTTAATATTATTCATGTATATGTACATTTATATAGTGTCTCCCCTGTATATTTCTTTATTTGAAAATATTCACCCTGTTAAACATTTAACTCTCCCACATTAGTGGCCCACAAACATACCTTTAATATTTTTCTGCAAAATTACAGAAAATTGCACTAGTTCTCAAAGACCTGGCTCAAATCCTACACCTTTCACTGAATTTCACTCAAAGTCTTCTTAGTCTTTGATGTTAATTATCTCTTAGTCTTTGAAGTTAATCATAAAAAGACCTATCCTCTCTGGTCTGCAGCAGGCCTGCTTTGGGGTAGAGATATCAGTGCACAGCTCTGGGCTGGATTTCTGCTCTTCACCTTTCACATAAGTGTTCTGTAAGTGGCATCCGTGGTCCGATTGGCAGTTTCTAATGGGCAGTGCTCATGAATCCTCCCTGTCCTTTACCGCCCCTCTGCAGTTTTCACCATGTACCAAATTTCTAAAGCAACAACAATTCATTAGGCAATTAATTACGTATACTTTGGTTACATCTCTTCAATTGTGGTTTTGAAAATTCTTTTATAAATATTTTTAATTTTTAGGGTCTTACTGTCTCATATCTCAGATTTTTCCCTCTTGAGGGAAGGATTAATATACAGTAGAACCACCATAGTTGACCAGCTCCCTACGTGGACCACCTCCTTAAGTTGACCCACTTTTCATAGAATAGATGTGCACCACATGTACTAAGGCCTGGTTCCCGAGGATGACCACCTCTGTATGTTGACCAATTTGTCACAGTCCCTTGGGTCCTCATATTTCTAGCTCATCTGTGAGGTGGATTTGAGAACTGAGAAGCTAAGAGTTCTATGGCAGCAAAATTAAAAGAGCAGTTCCGGGATAGGAAAGGAACCAGAATTTGGAGTCCAGATACTTAAAGAAGAGACACCTGCCAGTTCGTGAGCATCACCTATGAGATTGAGAAAGCCCAGAACAAACCTTTGGTCAAGGGGCTGGGGAGACAAGTAAACTTTCAACAATCTGGTGGTCCTGGGTAACAAATTAAAATTCACATTTCACTGAGAAAATATGCCAAACTTTCCACTGAGACCCAAGAGGTCTACATTGTACAAGAAAAGGTGGAAATTAGTTCTCATAAAAACTAAACATTAGCTTTAATTCACCTCCATATACACTGGATTAATCTATTTCCAGAAGCAAAAGTAAATCATCTCTATAGGAGGATAATATAATTCAGAGCCCTGAGCCACTATGAGCCACATTCTGGCATTCAACAACAAACTACCAGAAAGAAAAATACCAGGAGAAAAACACCAAGTTTCAGAAAACCAAGAGAAAACAATTAACAGAATAGAAAGAGACCAACAGGGGAGTCAGATAATGGAAATACAGATTATGGACTTTAAAGTCACTATGATTTTAGTAACCAAAGTTAACTAAGAGCAGCGGAAAAAGCTGGAGTGGCTGCGCTAATGTCAGACAAAGTAGACTTCAAGGTAAAAGCACTAGGAAGACGTCACGGCCAGCAGATCAACTCATCAGGATGATGTAGCAGTTTCTAGTTTGTATGAATCAAAGAGCAAATCCGGGGAAAGGAAGAGCAGAGAGAGGGAAGGAGTGAGGGGGGTGGCGTCTTGGTGTGTGCCACGCCTTTTGGAGGCAAAACACGATTGTAAGAGGGACTTTACCAAACAAATGCAATCAGTGTAACATGGTTTCTTGTACCCTCAATGAATCCCCAACAATAAAAAAAAAACAAAAACAAAGAGCAAATCCTCAGACTATGTACTTATAAAGGCTGTTTGATAGAATTAAAAGGAGCAATTAACAAACCCATAATTATAGTCATAGATTCAGACACAATTATTTTAATGGATGAGGTTATAAGCATGATAAAACTTCATAAAGATACAGAAAGTTTGAACAACACAGCTAACAATTTTTACTTAATTGACTTACATAGAATGCTGTTGAAAGCAATTGCAGAATGTATATTCCTCTGAGTGCATGTAGAACACTTAGCAAAATTAAACATATAGTCGGCCATGAATCAATATTTGATTGAATTGAAAGATTTGAAGACATACAGAATATACAGCTGGCCCTCTGTATTCATGAATTCTGTACTTGTGGATTCATCTGTGAGTCCAAAATATTTAAAGAATTGTATCAATACTGAACACATACATATTTTTTTCTTGTCATTATTCCCTGAACAATACAATATGACAGCCATTTACATAGAATTTATGTTATATTAGGTATTATGAGTAATCCAGTAATGATTTGAAGTAAATGGGAAGATGTGCATAGGCTATAATCAATATCAAATTGATTTGATTTTGATGTCTGTGGGTGTTCCTGGAACCAATACTTCATGGATCCTATGAGTAGAGCAAATTACAGATTAAAATCAATAAGAAAAAGGTAACACAATCTCTATTTGTTTAGAAATTAAGAAATTTTCATAATCCACAAATAAATAAAGTGGAAATCAGAAATTATTTCTAACTTAATGATAATAAAGAAATAATATGTTAAAAATTGTGCACCGAAAGTGTGCTTTGAGGGGAACTTTTAGAATGAATATATTAGAAAAGAAGAAAGGTTGTGAGTCAATGATCTAAGCCCTTATTTCTAGAGGGTAAGAAAAGATTGGCAAAGAAAGCAAAAAGAAATAATGAGGACAGAATAAAGGTTAGAGAACAGAAATAAAATGTACAGATAGAGAAAATTAAAGAAGCAAAAAGCTGGGTGTTTGAAAGATTAATAAAATACTAGCAGAGAGAGAGAAAAAATGAAAGAGAGGAAGAGAATAAACACAAGCAAACAATGCGACTGCAGAGATCATTCTAGATTCCTCAGATATTAAACAGATAAAAATACATTAAGATACAGGCTTGAACTAATGAATTTAAAGATTCAGATAAAATAGACAAATCTTTTTGAGAAATTCAACTTAATAAACCTGGCATAAGAAGAAATAGAAAAGTTAAACAGTTTTATTAAATTAAGCTACTAAATGTATAAGAAATACATTTTCACAAAGAAACACCATGACCAGATGGATTTGCCAGCAATTCTTTTGAACATTTGTGGAATAAATAAGATCAATTTTGCACAAAATCCTTAGAAAATAAAAAAAGAGAAAAGCTTTCCCAATTGGCTTTTACTACAATAACAATAATACCAGCAAGCATTCAAAATAATGGTATGTCTTTGTGAGACAAGAGTTTTTTAAAAGGGTCAATACCATCAACAGAGTCAAATCCTGTAATCAAATTTTTAAAAAGATGAGATGTATATATAATCTACAATGGAAACTCTAAAACATTATTGAGAGAAATTATAGAATTAATGAAATGTATAGACATACTACAACTAAGGATTGGAAGACTCAATATTACTAACCCGTCAACTTTCTCCAAGTTGATTTATAGATGTAATGTAATCCCAGCCAAAATTCTGTCAGGTTTTTTTGATGGAAATTAACAAGCTGATTCTAAAATAAAAATGTAAGGATGTTGGAATAGTAAAAAGAAAATTTCAAAGAACAAAACTGAAATACATAGACTGCTAGATATCAAGACTTAATTATCATAGCTTTATAAGACAGTGTGAAATTGACACAAAGATCGACTCTTAAGCCAGTGGAACAGCATAGAGTTTAGAAAGGACATGTTATAGTTTCCTGATCATGTTTGGGCTCTTGATTTGTGACACTGGTGACATGGCAGAGTGTGGAGAAAGAAGGCCATTCCTATAATGGCGATAGGTCAACTGAATATCATCTTGGTCTTCATGTACTACCATAAATCAGTAGTTCTCAATGCGGACATCCATGGCTGCTGGTCTGGTGGGTTCAGGTTAGGGATGCTCAAACACCCTCCAGTGCACAGGATAATCTCCACACAACAAAGAATTATCCTGTCCAAAATGTCAATAATGCAAAGATTGAGAAACCCTGCCAAACCAAAAATCAATCTAAGGAAGATTATATGCTTAAATATCAAAGATAATATGAAAGTTTCTGGAAGATAATAAATAGAATATTTTCAAGACCTTGGGATTGGTGGAGATTTCTTAAATATGACAGACAAAAAGCAGTAAGCATAAAAAGATCAATCAATAAGAACGCAATTGATTCATCAAACACATTACCAATACAGTGAAATGTTAACCCATAAAGATCTGTGCCATGTATATAAAACCAAAAAAGTACTTGTATCCAGAATATATAAACAGTGTCTACAGATTATTAAGAAAAAGAGATAGACAACTCAAACAGAAAAATGGAGAAAAGAATCCATTTTGATAATAAAAATATGAGAAAGTGCTCAACATCATTAATCATTAAAGAAATAAAAATTTAACACTATGAAATAACACTATACATTCACCAGAAAGACTAAAGTTATAAAGACTGGGAGACCCAATGTTAATTAAACTGTGGAGCAACTGGAATTTTCACGCACTGCTAATGGGATTGTAAGTTGGGACAACTTTGGAAAACCTTTTGTTTCTACCAAAACCAAATATATACATACCTCTGTGATTTGGCAATACCAATCCAACCTAAATTCATACATATATGTCCTAAAAGGTATCTATCTATCTATGTATCTATCTGCACCAAAGGATATATATTTTCCATTATGTATATTTACATATTTCTTATATTACATATATGATATGTGCACTGGTGATAAGGGAAAGCCACATTTCCATTTTGCAGGTGTACAACACAGCATCTGTCAGTTATTACAGAGTACCTGACAATGGATGATTTCCAATGTATGCTGTTTTTCCTGACAGTGGTGTCAATATCTTTCACCATCAATACACATCTATGTGACTTCCACAAAGTAAACTGGCTGTTGAATCTGCACCCTATGAACAGATAATTATGATTGTTTTGATTACCTTCTTTTACACAATAGTCACATTATTTCAAGATATGTTCATACATGTTTCAAATTCACTGAAGGTGCTTATTGTTCAAATCCATTTTTTTTTCAAAATAAACAAAACTACTACCCAATCTTTATAGTATCCTCAACGTAAATCCTTCTCATTCTCCTAAATTTTTGGACGGCAAAAGTTAGTGTCAACAGGGTCTGTTTCAGTTACCCATGGGCTCAAATTTGCTTTTCAAATTAAAATATTTTAGCTTTAAAATTTTGCTTCTAAAATATGTGAGACCTTTTGGAAGCACCACAGTATATCAGCAATAGCAATTACAATTGCCCCTAGATATTTGTGGGAAATTGCTTCTAAGAACTCCGCCAAAACCCAAGGAGGCTCCAGTTCCTGATATGAAGTGTGGTATTTGCATATCACCTATGCACATTCTCTGATGTGCTTTAAATCATCTCTAGGTAACTTATTATACTGACCACAATGTAAATACTACATAAATAGTTATATTCTATTTAAAAATTTGTATTATTTTCATTTGGTTATTTTTCCCCCGAGTATTTTTGAACCATGCATGGTTTGTCGAATCTGAGTATTCACAAACTGCGGATACTAAGGGCTGATGATAGAAGAAAAAATATGAAGAGAGATCACAGGAGCAGCCTTTGGTACCCTAAAATGGCATCTTGAGAAAGTCCCATCTCGCAGTGACATACTGTTGTTTTAAACAAGTCTTGCAGCAATTACTGCTGCTGTGGTTCTTATGGCAGAGAAGGACTGTCCTGAAGATGAATAGCGCTCTCATTCTGCACTGCAGATGGAGTTGTGAATGTGTGGGGAAACGGGACAGAGAAAATTAGGAGGGCGAAGGACAGAGGAATAAGCAGAAATGAACATTTAACATTTTTATAAATTCTCTACTTCTCGATCACTAAGCTTTAATTGCAGAAGAATTCCAAAAATATACCATTTAATTATATGGACTTAATGTGCTGAATACATGGAAGAATCAAGTGTATCAAAGAACATGGAAATATTTGGCAATCATGAGCAAAAGGCAAATCCAAATATTGAGCCAAAATCATAGCTTTATTTTTGAAACGCCTCCTTGGCACTCTATAGTATTCTTTTTTTTTTTTTGGCCGGGGTTGGGTTTGAACCTGCCACCTCCGGCGTATGGGACCGGCGCCCCACTCACTGAGCCACAGGCGCCGCCCTGTATAGTATTCTTTGTAGCCTCTTCAATTGAAGTTGCAAACCTCCTTTCTCTTTTCACAAGTGTATTCGTGTTGTAGAACATTTTCTTGGGACTCCACTGAATTTCAAGCCAGGAGGACCCAATTTAAGAAGCATGATTTCCAAAATAACATCTAATTTTCAGAAATGCCTCCCTTTTTGTTCACTTATAAAAAATTATCAAGAGTAAAAGTATTTAAATCGTTAAAAAGAAGGGAAAGCAGGTCACTTGGTGAAAGTCACACTGGTGCACGTGGAATAAAGTGATCTGTGGTCACTGGGAAAGACCTTTCTGGCTTGCCAGGGAGCTTCTGGGGGTGCTGCTCCAGCGCAGGACGGATTCGCTCACACTGGCCTCCTCATTTGATGCCATGATGTTACTTCATCCTTGGCCATCTCTCCTGGGACAGTGGGTCAACTAATGACTGATGACTGATGGCATCAACACTACCACCCGAAGCCCATTTGTCGGGGAGGATCATCGTTTGTATCATTTTTGTACAGGTCTAGGGTTTGGGTAGAAAGTTATAAAGGAATGAGTGCAAAATAAGAGACAAACTGGTTCTTAAACCCAGACTCAATCTCAAGTAAACTTCAGGTCTCGTCCTTGTTTTCCTTCCAGGCTCCTGGTAGGCGGCCCTGGGTTATCTCTGGTTCATCACTTCCACCTCCTGACTTCTTCATAGGTCTGCTTCCAGGGAAAACTGTTTGGCTCCAGGGAGAAATTGCTGCTGTTTCCTCCCAGCCCATCTAAAGACTCTCTACACTGTGTCTGTCTTGATCCTGTTTGCATCGCTAGCATCTAGCAGAGGGCCTAAAACATAGTGAGTTATGGCTTATTCATTCAATAAACATTGGGTGAATTGAAAGAAAAACCCCAAGAGTGGTCAGTTAGCCATTGTTTATGCTTCTTTGGAGACTTGACAAATGCAGTTGTATTATTCAAATTAACTAGCATGTCTGATAATGCAATGGAAGAAACCAGGCCGCCTGAGATTATTTGAGGTTATTACTTTCTGATTGATATACTTTTAGGGTAGATGATACCTGCTCCTTCTCCATTGTTTTATGAGTTTAAGACAAATCCTTCCAATTTCCTGAACTCTGGCCCTTAGCAAGTAATTAAGTGAATTTTGATCACATGGTACACTGTACTGATTTTTAAAATCGTTTTCCAAATATTTATTCTTAGAGAAATGGTTTTAGGTAGTGTGCTAAAGCCTTGTTTGAAGTTGGCCCCCAGAACAAGGCCAGCATCACCTGGGAGTTCATTTGAAATACAGAATCTCAGCCCCCACCTTCATCTTCTAAATCAGAATGTGCTTTTAAACAAGATCTCCAGGACATTTGCACTCCAAAGGATCTTGTTGCTATTTTAATTTTTTGCTTTCTAGATAAATCTTTTTTTCTGTTAGACATATTTTATTGAAAAAAAATTATTGCAGGTTATTATGAGAATATAAACAAACAGGTTACAATTTTTGAATTTTTTACACAGAGCCCCTGTTGTAGTTGTGTCCTGTACCCAAAAGCTGTGCCATACACCCCACCTTCTGCCCTTTAAGTGGGAGCACACCATCCCTCCCTTCTCTCTGTCACCTCCCCCCATTTCCCTCCTCCCAGCTTGAATGGAAGTAAGTTTTTCTCCTATGTGGGCGTGTGGTAGATTGTCGACTGGCTTCATAATGAAATTGAGTACATTGGATACTTGATTTTCTATTCTTGTGATACTTTACTAAGAAGAATGTGTTTCAACTCCATCCAGGTTAATATAAAAGATACAAAGTCATGATTTTTTTCTTACAGCTGAGTAGTAGTACTCCATGGTATACATAAACCACAGCTTGTTAACCCATTTCTGAGTTCATGGGCATTTAGGTTGTTTCTACATCTTGGCGATTGTAAATTGAGTTGTTTTAAACATTCTAGTGCAAATTTCCTTATGATAAAATGATTTCTTTTTCTTCTGGGTAGATGCCTAGTAGTGGGATTGTGGGGCTAAATGGAAGGTCTAATTTGAATTCTAGGAGGATTCTCTGTAATTCTTTTCAACAAGGCTGTATTAGTTTGCAGTCCCACCAACAGTGTTACAGTGTCTCTCTCTCTCCACACCCAAGCCAGCATTTGCAACTCTGAGACTTTGTGATGTTGGCTGTTCTCACTGGGTGTAAGTGTTATCTCAGATTGGTTTTGCATTTCTCTGGTGATCAGGGACCATGAGCATTTTTTCATGTTGTTAGCCATTTGTCTGTCTTCCTCAGAGAAGGTTCTGTTCATGTCTCTTGGCTGGTAATAGATAGGATTGTTGGCTCTTTTTTTGTTGATTAACTTGAGTTCTCTAAAAATCCTAGTTAGCAAGCCTTTGTCAGACTCATAATACACAAATATCTTTTCCCATTCTGAAGGTTGTCTATTTGTTTTAATTGTTGTGTCCTTAACTGTGCAAAAGCTTTTCATTTTAATTAAGTTCCATTTATAAATTTTTGTTGTTGTTGTAATTGCCATAGAAGTCTTTGTCATAAAATCTTTCCCCAGGCCAACATCCTCAAGAGTTTTTCTCACACTTTCTTCTGAAATTTTTCCCTTCCATGTCTTAGATTTAAAACTTTTACCCATCTTGACTCAATTTTTATAGGCGATGGAAAGTGGTGGGTCTGATTTCAGTCACGTGATTCTCACAGCACCTTTTAAAGGTTCTTTTCCTCGTATGTGCTTTTGTTTGGTTTATCAAAGATCAGATGGCTGTAAGAGATTGTTTTCATCTCTTGGTTTTCTATTCAGTTCCATATAACCATGTCTCTATTTTCATGCTAATATCATGCTGTTTAGATCACTGTGGACTTGTAATATAACCTAAAGTCTGGTGGAATGATACCTCTGGCTTTGTTTTTATTACTAAAAATTGCCTTGGCTATGCGGTTTTTTCTGGTTCCATACAAAACAAAGAACTATTTTTTCCAGTTCTTCAAAGTATGATGTTGGTATTTTAATGGGTATTGCACTGAATCTGTAGATTCTTTGGGTAGTATAGACATTTTTATAATGTTAATTCTTTCCAGCCAAGAGCATGGTATGTTCTTCCATTTGTAAATACCTTCTGCAATTTTTTTTCTTAGGGTTTCCTAATTTTATTTGTAGAGATTCTTCACTTCGTTTGTTGATATATTCTTAGGTATTTTGTTTTCTTTGAAGGTATTGTGAGGGGAATTATATCTTTGATTAGCTTTCTCGACTTGGCTGTTATTGGCTACTGGTTTGTGGACATTGATTTTATGCCCTGAGATGTTACTGGATTCTTTGATTACTTCCAGGAGTCTTGTGGTTGAATCTCTGGGGTTTTCTAAGTATAAGATCATATTGTCAGCAAAGAATGAGCATTTGACTTCCTCTGCCCCCATTTGGATGCCCTTTATATCCTTCTCTTGCCTGATTGCATTGGCTGGAACTTCTAGAACTATCATGATGAGTAGTGGCAATAGTGGGCATCCTTATCTGGTTCCTGTTTTAAGTGGAAAATTTTCAGTTTTACTCCATTCAGTATGATATTAGCTGTGGGTTTGTCATAGATGGCTTCAATCATTTTAAGACATGTGCCGTCTATACCTGTATTCTTAAATGTTCTTGTCAGAAAAGGATGCTGAATTTTAGCAAATGCTTTTTCTGCATTTATTGAGAGGATCATATGGTCTTTGTTTTTGCTTCTATTAATGTGGTGAATTACATTTATGGATTTGGGTATGTTAAACCAGCCTTGCATCCCTGGGATATAGCCTATTTGATAGAGATGTATAATTGTTTTAATGTGTAGCTGTAATGTATTGGCTAAGATTTTATTGAGTATTTTTGCATCAATATTCATTATTGATATTGGTCTGTAGTTCCCTTTTTAGCTGGGCCCTTTCCTGGTTTAGGGATCAGGGTGATGTTTGCTTTATAGAACATGTTGGGGAAGGTTCCTTTCTTTCATTCTTTTGAAATAGGTTCTGCAATATAGGTAGAAGCTCATTTTTTTTTTTTATTTGTGATACAAAATTTTTTATTTTCAGTGAGAACCTTTTTATTAAGCAAGAGACATGTGTTGCCTCTATTAGATCACCAGTGTCTTCACCTGTAATTTGGCTGAACTAGAGTTCGTGCCAGGAGAAGAAAAAGTATCAGCTCCACCAATTTCTTCTTGTTTCCTCATGCTTGCATCATTAAAATTCAATTCAATGCTTGCTCTCTCTGCAGGAATTTTTTTTTTAATAATTTTATTAAATCATAATTGTGTACATTGGTGCAATCATAGGGCAGAATGTGCTTCATATACAATCAGAAACATTTTGATCGTACTGTGAGAGATAGCCTTCATGGCATTTTCTTAATTACTATATAAAGACATTGGGTTTGATCAAATTGTGGTATGAAGCCATCTGGTCCAGGGTGTT
>CAUYRH010070288.1:0-11084 GCA_963574655.1 Perodicticus potto
AATTATTTTTTATTGAGTCATAACTGTGTACAATGATTCAGGCTTGGAGTACAGTGTGCGGGCTTCCCATACAATCGGAGATATTTTTATCCATCTGATTAATGTAACATTCATGATATTTTCTCATTTACTATGTGAAAACAAGTTTGATCCGTATTTAGAAGATTTCTCCTGACCCTTCACATATGCACCACAAGTGTGATCTCACCCTTTATCATCTCTCCCCCCACCCTCTCCCTCCCCTTCCCTCCCTCAGCCCTTTCCCCATCTTATTGTGCAATAAGTGGATTGTAGCCTTCGCTTGAAAGACATAAATTTGCTTCATATTAGGGGTGTATGCATTGGATACTTTTTCTTCCATTCTAGAGATACTTTGCTAAGGAGAACATGTTCCAGCCCCATCCATGTCACTATGAAAGAGGAAAAGTCACCATCTTTCTTTAAGGCTTCATAATATTCCATGGTATACATGTACCAAAGTTTATTGATCCATTCGTGTATCGTTGGGCTCTTGGGCTTCTTCCATGACTTAGCAATTATGAATTGGGCTGCAATAAACAATAAAGATACTGGAAGTAAATATAATTAACAAAGTATGTTTTTCCTCTTTTGATGCCAGTGGTCTTTGTAGGATGTGTAGGGGGGAAGTGATGTTACATCAAGAGACTGATTCACTTTGCCAGACATAACAATGGACACACAGTTGGCATTTTAGAAGTCCTCAGAGGATAAATTCAGATCCACAACTCTACTACCACAAAATGCAAAGTGTGCAAAGCATTTATGTCTCAAAAACAACACTGCTAATTAGACCCTCCTTTGAAAAGTAGCATTTCTGTTACACAATTAAACACACATAGCAATGACTCCAAAGTAAAAATATCAGGATGACAACAAAAGTCAAAATGGAATCCTGAAGATGTCAGAGAAGGAGAGAAAAATGAATATTTAATAAAAATGGGGATGGGGTTCAAGGAGTAGAGTTGGTACAGTCTCCTGAAGCTAAGTATTTTAATAATACATATATTACTGTATATAAATCCACAGCTAATATTTTACTGAATTGAGTAAAACTGAAAGCTTTTCCTCTTAGAACTGGAACCAGACAAGGTTGTCCTCTGTCACCATTACTATTCAACATAGAGCTGGATGTTCTAGCTAATACAATTAGACATGACAAGAAAATAAAGGGCATCCAAATGGGAGCAGAGTAAGTCAAACTCTCCCTCTTTGCTGATGATATAATCTTATACATAGAGAACACTAAAGACTCAACCACAAGACTCTTGGAAGTCATCAAAAAATACAGTAATGTCTCAGGATATAAAATCGATGTCCATAAGTCAGTTGCCTTTGTATACGCCAACAACAGCCCAGATGAGAGGTTAATTAACGACACAACTCTCTTCACCATAGCCCCAAAGAAAATGAAAAGAGGCGAAGGAAACACTAAGAAAGGAAATAGCAGAGGACATTAACAAATGGAAGAACATACCATGCTCATGGCTAGGAAGAATCAACATTGTTAAAATGTCTATACTTCCCAGAGCAATCTACCCATTCAGTGCCATCCTTATTAAAATACAAACATCCTATTTTCAAGACTTGAAAAAAATGATTCTGCATTTTGTATGGAAGCAGAAAAAAACACGTATGGCTAAGGCAGTTCTTAGTAATAAAAACAAAGCTGGGGGTATCACCATACCAGATTTTAGACTGTACTACAAGGTCATAGTGGTCAAGACAGCATGGTATTGGCACAAAAATAGAGACACAGACATTTGGAATCGAATAGAAAACCAGGAAATGAAACCAGCAACTTACAACCACCTAATGTTTGATAAACCAAACAAGAATGTCTACTGGGGGAAAGACTCCCTATTCAATAAATGGTGCTGTGAGAACTGGATATCGACATGTAAAAGGCTGAAATTGGACCCACACCTTTCTCCACTATCAAAAATGGATTCAAGATGGATAAAGGACTTAAATTTAAAGCATGAAATGATAAAAATCCTCAAAGAAAGAATAGGAAAAACACTGGAAGATATTGGCCTGGGGAAAGACTTTATGAAGAAGACTGCCATGGCAATAGCAACAACAGCAATAGTAAACAAATAGGATTTAATTAAAAGCTGTACAGCCAAGGAGACAACAACCAAAGCAAGTAGACAACCTACCTAATGGGAAAGGATATTTGCATATTTTGAATCAGACAAAAGCTTAATAACTAGGATTTACACAGAACTTAAATTAATCCACAAGAAAAAAAACCCAACAATCCCATACATCAATGGGGACGAGAGATGAACAGAAACTTTTCTAAAGTAGACAGATAAATGGCTAGCAAACACATGAAAAAATGTTCATCAACTCTAATTATTAGAGTAATGCAAATTAAAACCACCCTGAGATGTCATCTAACCCCAGCAAGAATGCCCTATATCACAAAAATCTCAAAACTGCAGATGCTGGTGTGGATGTGGAGAGAAGGGAACACTTTTACACTGGTGGTGGGACTGAAAACTAAGACAACCTTTTTGGAAGGAAGTATGGAGAAACCTCAAAGAATTCAACCTAGACCTCCCGTTTGATCCTGCAATCCCATTACAGAGCATCTATTCAGAAGGAAGAAAAAAACCTTTTATTATAAAGACACTTATACTAGACTATTTATCGCAGCTCAATTTACAATCACTAAAATGTGGAAACAGCCTAAATGCCCCTCAACCCAGGAATGGATTGGCAAGCTGTGGTATATGTATACCATGGAATATTATTCAGCCATTAAACAAATGGAGATTTTACAGCATTTGTATTAACCTGGATAGAGGTGGAACACATTATTCTTAGTGAAGCATCACAGAAATGGAGAAGTATGGATCCTATGTATTCAACTTTGATATGAGGACAATTAATTATAATTAATGACATGGTGGGTCATAGGGGATGGGGAGAGCAGACAGACAGAGAAGAAGGGAGGGGGTGAGGGAAAGGAAAAGGAAAAAAAATAAAAAAGAAAATAGTGACTAATTCTCACATAAATTGGATTTAATTTTGACCTAAGTACATTATTTGACCATTAATTTTTAATTCAACTTGTAAATTTGTTATTTAGGATATTACATTCTCATTTATAAGTTAAAAATGTTTGTAATTTCCCTTTATAATAATATATTCTTTCTAATTTTAATAACAGGTATATCCAGATGAAGTAGAATGATTTCAAAGTAGTTTTTCTTTTTCTATTGTTGATAAGATTTGGCATGATCTGTTTTTTGAAATTATCTTCTATTTTTATTTATAAATATTAGTTGTCTATTTTTTGAGACTTTGGAAAAAAAATAATAAGAAGAAGTTAACTGATGACTCCATACTGTACCTCAGAGTCAAAGCATTCTATGATAGACATACTCTTATCTGACAATTGAATGTTACTTTTTTTGCATTATTATTATTATTGCTCAATATTTCTTTGCAGCAATTGTCTGATTTCTTTTCTGAATGTATTTAACTTCGTTCATTCTTTACAAGGTTTTTGCTTCTAGTCCTTATCTTAAACATTGTTATTGTTATTAAATTTTAAGCCTTTTTAATTTTGTGAAGACAAAAAGTGGAAACCAAATAAACACATGTATGTGTGTAGAGAAAAGTTAAAAAAAAAATTTGAAGTTGAGCAAGCTTATCAAATAATTCAGATTATTCTGGAAAATTGGACAATTCTATTAAGAAGATCAGTCAATTTTTCATGCTTTTTGTTTTATTTTTGCAAATAAAAAATACAAGTTTAATTTTTCATTTCATGTCTATATGGGTAGACATAGAACACACTGATAAAATCCGAGGTCAGAACTTTCATATTCTCAAAGGAAGCAGTGTAATGGGGTAGTATGGGAGCAGCAAAGGCCTGAAGCCCATTCTTGTCATTTTAGACTCTAACTTATCAAATATGTCTCCAAGGTACGGTAGCACAGGTTAACTAAATAATCATATTCCTAAGCTTTAGGTCAGAATTGCTTCAACTCAACATAATAGTACTCATGACCTCATCCTGATCAGAAAGGTAGATTGTGAGTTGCACATGTCTTTGGCTAATAAAAGTGCTTTTAAAAATAATTAAAAAAAATATTACTATACAATTAGCCAGATGAAAGAATTAAACCTTAGGCTATATTCTCTGATTTAGAAAGAATAACTCTTCTTGAGCATTTTACTTGGAACATATGTAGTTGAAATCCATTTCAACACTGCTCTAATTCCCCAAAGAGATAAATATTGTAATTTTGTGATTGCAATTTTAATTACAAATTTTAATTTTAGTGAGAATTTTGGCTTGTGAAAGAAGTGGGAATGGAAACTAGGCATAACCTTTTCACAATCGTTCCTCCTCCCATTGAAACAATTTCCAGATAGTCTAGATATTTCATGAGACTCCTTCAGTGAATTTAAAACTAAAAACACATCCTATCCTCCCACTACATTTTAGCTGATAATTTATTTGGTAATTGTGGGTTTTTTAATTTTTAATTTTGAATGAATTATAGACTAACAGGAAGTTTGAAAAAATAGTTCAGCATGTGCCCCATGTATGGGTCATTTAAAAAGTTTTGAGATGCATAATTGTCAAAAAATGTAAAATGCACATGAACAGAAACAAATGAGGCCCTTCCAGCACCACTGATAAGTCATGAAAGTCGAAGCCTGCATAGTAAATCAGAAAGGGTGCTGTCAACTGTGTTCCTTGGAAATGAAATAATAGACCATAACACAGACTGTCTCAAAACTCCTGTAGTGACCCCCACCTCTTCACCCAACATTTTCTAGTGGCTGTATTATGTATGACTGTTGTACAAGATCAAAAACACGGAATTGACATTGGTACAGTCTACAGGTCCTGTTCAGATTTTGCACACCTGGATTTTATGCTTTTACATGTACTCATATGAGTGTGTATTTATGTGAGTATGTGTGTAGTTCTATGCAGTGTTTTTTACATGTATTGATATGTGATTTTAGGATAATCAAGATACAAAGCTGTTCTTTTAACACAAAGGAATTTCCTCCAGCTCTCTGTTTATAGTTGCAGTCTACTTACCTGACCCCTTCCCATCCCCAGCTCCTGGCAAACACTATCTGATCTTCACTTCTATTATTTTTTTCATCATGAAGGATATTCTATAAATGGAACAATATGGAATAGTATATACCTTTTCAGATTGACTCTTTCCACTCAACAGAATCTCCATAGGGTTGTCTGATAAATACATTTTTATCTTTATAATAAGTAGACATACTTTTTTCCTGATTGGCTCTGCCATTTGATATTCCTGTTCATCATGAATGTATGAAAGACCCAGTGTCTCTATCTTCTGCCTTGTATTTGGCATTGTCACTATTTTTCTTTTCTATTTTAGGTGTTCTGATAGGTATGTAGTAATATCTTATTGTGGTTTTAAATTAAATTTACCTAATGGCTAATAATGTAGAACGTATTTTCATGTTCTTTACTTGATATCCATATGCACTTATTTCCTGCATGGCAAAATAAATGCTTGTGGTTTTTATCCATTTTCTAATTAGGTTGTTTGTTTTGCTTTTGTGTTTGTTTTGGCTCTTTAACAAGAAAAATGATTCTTGTTATGAGTTTTTTCCAGATATATTTGTAAATAATTTTACTCAGTCTCTAACTTGACTTTATATTTATTTTGGGAAAATTTATCAAGGCTCAATCAAATCATTAATTTGATTTTCTGCAGTGTTAGTTTCTGTGCCTTACTAATTTCAACACAGGTTTTAATTATGATATTGCATTGCATTTCTGCCTTTTGTTGTAAGGAATGTATTTCAGTGTGTCTTCAATCATAATTTTTTTTCTTTGAATTCCTGTTTCCTTTGATTTTACTGAAAATGTAAAGGCTGTTTCATTATATTATCTCTATTTTCTACAATAAACATTTAATAATGTACATAATCTTGCTAATTACTGATTTTCATAGGATAATGTTGTCCAAATAAATTGGATTACCTTCAAACATCTTCTCTAAACCATGCAAATCAACACATTAAAGGAAGTTAAATTACTTACAGTAGAAGTGGGAGATTGAAAATGCTATCAACTTCAAATTTATAGATCATTTGGGAAATAAACACCTGAGATGAGCAGAATCCTCTCTGGAGCCCTTCAAAGAGTAGAGAGTATGTCAGCATCAGAACACATAAAACACTGTCTAATTTGCACCCACAAAACTAGAGGGTTCACCCTGGTAAAAAACATAATAAGAGCAGATGGGACACTTGGTAAAGCAGAACACTGGATCCAAAAGTTTAAAAGAACTACATAGAATGGAAGGTGACAGTTAAATAAGGCACCTATCTATGGGAGAAGAAGGCATCTTAAAACGTGTGATGTCTCTTGGAGACTTGGTAATGAAGAGAAAGAAAGAAGCTGCTTCCAAAAAAAGTGTTGATTAAATATGACAAAAATTGATAATTAGGAGGTAAAACACTTTTCGCCAAAGTTGGCATTTTTCAATTAAATGCAGTCCAGTTGCACCAATTATAGCAACCACTCTTGAACTAAGAAACCAAATTAGGCATCCAAATCTTTTTTCCACTGTGGAATTACTAGTGATAAGGGGAATAGCAAGACAGATATGAAAGTCTATAGCTCCTATTCCTTTACATGAATTATCATGAAAAGAAAAAAAAGATACAGCATCTCTAAAAAGCAGCAAAACCAAGAAAGAGATAATGATTATTAAATCTTTCTCCCCAAAAGAAAAGTGCTAAACACAGCAGTGCAGCGTTAATTAAATGTAATTAAACAATTAAGATAAAAGAGATATGAAAAACAACATAAGGTATGAAGAAGAGATATGAAAAAACAATTTAAATCAAAAATTTGTAAACTAAAACAAGAAAAAAGAAACACAAATAGTGAAACAGGAGAAAAATTGAAGCAAAAGGCAAAACAATCTGAATGATAGATATTGAATGATTCCTACTAGCAGGAATAGACATAATTATAAATATAATAACCCAGCTAAAAGAGAGACATGATTAGGACCAAGAAGAAAAGGAAGTAAAGGGGCAAAATAAAGAGAAAGTTATAGCTAAAGAACAGAAAAAATACATATAATAATTATAGAAAGGAGTCACTGAATAGAATTCTGAATAGATTTAATTGCACACATAATTCAAAAAAATACTTTTAGATAATAGAATGCCTAGTTTAGCATACTAAAACCATTTACTGATCACTGAAGAGGAACTGAATCTAAAACATATCAAATAAATTTGTTTCACTTTTTAAGAATAAGAAAAAAAGGCCAAGTGTGGTGGCTCATGCCTGCACTCTAGCAGGCCAAGGAGTGTGGATTTCTTAAGCTCAGGAGTTGCAGACCAGCCTGAGTAAGAGCGAGACCCCATCTCTGAAAATAGCCAAGCATTGTTGGGCTCCTATGGTCCCAGCTACTCAGGAGCCTGAGGCAAGAGAATCATTTGAGCCCAAGAGTTTGAGGTTGCAGTGAGCTGTGATGTCACAGCACTCTGCCCAGGATGACAGAATGAGACTCTGTCTCAAAAAAACAAACAAAAAAACCAAAAACAACTCCCAGGCACTCTAGGATGTAAAAAATCCGCTACATATAAAATACTTTTCACTCTCTCCCTCTCTTTCCCTCTCTCTCTCTTTCCCTCTCTCTTTCTCTCTCCTCCTCTTCTTTAATGCTGCTCTGCAGCATCCCCTGCCAATAAAGACCTTTTGTACAAAACAAACAAATAAACAAACAAACAAAAAAAACACTCTTCAAAATTAAAAATAAAACAACAAAGTCAAGAGAAATACATAGAAAGTAAAATAAGTTTATTGCGTCAGCATAGGCAGTAAGTATAAGTCAAAGGCTACCATTCAAAGTTGAAAGAAAACTAAATAGGGTAAATGTGCATAAAGAAAAAAGTAAACTTGGAGTTTTTAAGAAGGTATTGTTATTATCATGTCTACTAAAATACATATACTGACTGCACGAGTAATTCAAATAAAATATAAGACTAAAGAATAAAAATGTAGATTCAATGCAATTCCTACCAAAGTACCAAAATTCTTTATAGAAAGAGAAAATACAAGATGCTGAAAGGTATATGGAAGCAGAATATACCACGAATAGCCAAAGTAATCCTGAGAAAAATGTAACCAAGTTCTCACAATGTCAGACCCCAAAATATACTACAAAGGTGTAAGAACAAAGGTAGCATGGTACTGGCATAAAAATGGATACATAGACCAATGGAATACACATAAAAAATGAAGAAATTAACCACCTATCTACAGCCAACTGATTTTGACAATGGTGCCAAGAACACTTTGGGGAAAAACAGTCCCTTTAATGTATGATGCTGGGAAAACTGGACATTGGTATGCAGGAGATTTAAACTACCCTTAGTGTGGTGAC
Source organism: Perodicticus potto (assembly GCA_963574655.1). NCBI lineage: Eukaryota > Metazoa > Chordata > Mammalia > Primates > Lorisidae > Perodicticus > Perodicticus potto. The sequence continues at coordinate 8,451 of CAUYRH010070288.1, forward strand.
TCACACCTCTAATCCCAGAACTTTGGAAGGCCAGGTGGAACACTGCTTGAGGCCAGGAGTTCCAGAATACCCTGAGCAAAAAAGCAAGACAAAGTACCTGGGAGAAAATGGAAAAATTACCTAGGTGTAGGGGTGCACACTGTAGTCCTAGCTACTCAGACAGCTGAGGCAGGAGGATCACTTGAGTCTCCTGAGACAGGAGGAGTTTGAGGTTGCCACAAGCTATGACAATGCTGTTGCAGCTGAGGCATCACTCAGCTTGGGTGTCAGAGTCAGACTGTGGCTTTTAAAACACATAAACAAACAAAATTAAAAAAAAAATAGACCCCTAAATTTCCATCTGTAAAAAAATCAACTCAAAATGGATAAAAGACCTAAAAAGACCTAAATGTAAGACCTAAAACAAAACAGTATTAATAGATTAAAACACAGGGAAAACACTTCAGAACATTAGTCTGGGAAAAAATTTTATGAATAACACTCCAAAACCTTTAAAATTTTATGAATAAGACAATGCATCAAAACCACAGGTAACATAAGCAAAAATAAATACAGGGGATTCTACCAAACCAAAAACTTACTGCACAGCAAGGAAAAAATAGACAGAGACAATGTGCAGAAAATAACATGCAGAACAGGGAAAATATTTGCAAACTACTAGTCTGACAGGGAAATAATATCCAGACTGTACAAGGAGCTGAAACATCTCAATAGCAAAGAATAAATAATTTAATTAAAAAATTCAAGGCTGCAGGTCTTGGCCCGCCACCAGCAGCAGCCAGGAACTCCATACAGCCCGGATTGGCACCCCCTGGCCGCCAGCAACAGCCAGGAACTCTGTCGGGACTCCTGTGTAGCCCTGATTGGCACTCGCCTGGGCCCTCTGCCAGCAGTGGCCAGAGACTCCACCACGAAACTGCCAGGCCTCCGCCTGCCTGCCCAGGCCAGGAACTCTGGGAGCCAAACAACCCGCACGTCCTCCCCTACTCTCTCTGCCTCCGGAACAGCCCCACCCATCTGGCCAGGGACTCAGGAGGGGTGTGACCTGTGTGCTCCCTCTGGATCCCTCCTCCCAGCCAGAGACTGAGGGAGGCACAGGTCCCCTTTGCAAAGGCCACCAGGTGCACCATCCAATGCCATGCTGCTTGATCCAGGTGTGTCACACTCCGGAGCTGCTCCCACAGCCAGAAATCTCTGGCTGGGCAGTCCCAGAGGAGCTACATGGGGTCACTCCCTACAAAGATCTAGCAACAACAGAGTGATCATGCCAGGCTCTGATATGGGAGAGACACCTCCCCAACTCGGAGGACGGTCATAGGAAACAGTGAAAAATAATCCTGAGGCGGAATCAACAGAAACACTCTGGCAATATGAATAATCAGAGTAGATCAACTCCCCCAAGGAACAACAAGGTAGATACACCACAAGATCCCTTGCATAAGCAAATGGCTGAGATGTCAGAAATCGAATTCAGAGTCTGGATAGCAATTAAGATCAGCGGAATGGAGGAAAAGATGGAACTAGAATTTCAAGCAGTAATCAAAAAAATGACTCAAAAGATGTCTTAAGAGTTCAACGAATTCAAAGACAAAATGACCAAAGATTTTGACATATTGAGACAAGAAGTTGCAGCCCTCAAAGATCTGAAAAATACAGTAGAAATCCCTCAGTAACAAAATGGATCAAGCAGAAGAAAGGATTTCTGACATGGAAGTCATAGCTTTCGAACACTCCCAAACTTCCAAAGAGGAAGCGAAATGGAAGGCAAAAGCAGACCATTCTCTCAGACAGCTCTGGGATAACTTGAAGAAAATCAATATTCACTTTATAAGGATACCTAAAAATGCTGAACTGGCATCACAAGACACAGAGTCTCTTCTTTATGAGATTATGAAAGAGAACTTTCCAGACATACCAAGAGATTCTGAAATTCAGACAGCAAACAGTTTCAGAACCCCAGCATGACTCAAACTGAATAAGATCCCCAGGCACATCATAATTAACTTTACTAAAGTTAATATGGAGGAGAAAATTCTGAAAGCAGCCAGACGTAAGAAATCCATTACCTACAAGGGGAAGAATATTAGTATAACTGTAAATCTCTCTGATCAAACCTTTCAAGCTAGAAGAGAATGGTCATCAACTTTTAATCTCCAAAAACAAAATAACTTTCAACCCAGGATCCTGTACCTAGCTAAACTAAGTTTCATTTATGATGGAGAAATTAAATACTTTAATGACATCCACACGTTGAAGAAATTTGCCATAACTAAACCAGTTCTCCAGGGTATTCTCAGACCTATCCTCCATAATGACCAGCGTAATCCTCCAACGCAAAAGTAAACTCACCCAGAAACTTTTTTCAAATTCCAACTCGCACAGTGACAAAAGGATTAAAAATGTCCACTGGACTTTCTAAAGATTCATCAATATTTTCAATTAATGTGAATGGTTTAAATTGTCCTCTAAAGAGGCATAGGTTAGCTGACTGTATAAAAAACTCAGGCCAGATATCTGCTGCATACAAGAATCTCATCTTACCTTAAAAGATAAATTTAGACTCAAGGTTAAGGGATGGTCATCTATATTCCAGGCAAATGGAAAACAGAAAAAAGCAGGTGTTGCAATCTTATT